>VXBO01006819.1:950-20128 GCA_013400135.1 Rhinoptilus africanus
TCACCAACAAAGATGTTAAACAGCAGTGGTCCTAGTACTGACCCCTGAGGAACACCACTCATCACTGCTTACCACTTGGACATCAAGCCATTGACTGCAACTCTTTGAGTGCGACCATCCAGCCAGTTCCTCACTGACTGAGTGGTCCATCTGTCAAATCCATGTCTCTTCAATATAGAGAGAGTGTCCAATACTTTGCTCAAGTCCAGGTAGGTGATGTCTGTTGTTCCCCCATTAAGCACCAACACTGTAATATTGTTGTAGAAGGCCACCAAATTTGTCAGGCATGATTTCCCCTTAGTGAGGCTATGATGGCAGTCACTGATCACTTCTTTATTTTCATTGTGCCTTAGCAGAGTTTCCTGGAAGATCTGCTCCGTGATCTTGCCAGGCACAGTGGTAAGACTGACTGGTTTGTAGTTCCCCGGATGTTTATTTTTTCCCTTTTTAAAAATGGGGATTATGTTTCCCCTTTTCCAGTCAGTGGGAACACCAGAATGCCATGACTTCTCAAATATAATGGATAATGGCTTGTCAACTTCATCTGCTAGTTCCCTCAGGACCTGTTGATGGACCCCATCAGATCCCATGGACTTGTGCACCTTCAGGATCCTCAGCTGGTCTTCTCCTATAGTAGGCAGTACCTCATTCTCCCAGTCCCTGCCTTTGCCTTCTGTGACTTGGGCAGTGTGATTAGAGCCCTTACCAGTGAAGACTGAGGCAAAATAGTCATTGAGTACCTCAGCCTTCTCCTTGACCTGGGAGATCAGGTCTCACGTTTCCTTCTTGAGTGGGCCTACATTTTCCCTAGTCTTTCTTTTGTGACTGACATACCCATAGAAGGCTTTCTTATTGCCCTTGATACCCCTGAGCAGATTTAACTCTGGATTTTATCTTTTCCAACCTGATCTCTGGCAGCTCAGACAATTTGTCTGTAAATCTACCAGACTACCTGTCCTTGCTTCCACCTCTGCAGGCTTCCTTTTTATGTTTGAGATTTCCAGGAGCTCTTTGGTCATCCACGCAGTCCTCCCAGTGTTTTTGCCCAACTTCCTTTTTGTCGAGATGCATCACTCCTGAGCTTGGAGGAGGTGGTCTTTGAATATTAACCAACTTTTCTGGGCTCCTCTTCTTTCCAGGGATCTATCCCACAGTACTCTGCCAAGCAGATCCTTGAAGAGACAAAAGTCTTCTCTCCTGAAGTCCAGGGTAGCAATCTTGCTGTGCACCTTCCTTGCAGCCCTAAGGATCTCAAACTCTACCATTTCATGGTCACTGCAGCCAAGGCTACCCCTGAGCATGATATTCACCGCAAGCTCCACCTTGTTGGTGAGAACAAAGCCCAGCATGGCTCCTCTCCTTGTTGGTTTCTCCATCACTTGGAGAAGGAAGTTATTGTTGATGAATTTCGGGAACCTTATGGATTGCTTATGCCCTGCTATGTTATCCTTCCAACAGATATCGGGGTGTTTGAAGTCCCCCATGAGAAGCAAGGCTTGTGAACATGAGTCTGCTCCCACCTGTCTATAGAAGGCCTCATCCACTTGGTTTTCCTGGTTAGATGGCCTGTAGCATACCCACATTGTAACATCGCCTGTCCCTGCCCTTCCTTTAATCTTGACCCAGAAGATCTGAGTCGGCTCCTCATTCGTTCCCAGGCAGAGCTCCAGCCTGGTCCTTGAAATAGAGGGCCACAATCCCTCCTCGACTTCCCTGGCTGTGCTTCCTGAAGAGTCTGTATCCACCTATTCCAATGATCCAGTCACAGGAACCATCACTCCTTGTTTCTGTGATGCCAATTAGATCATAGCCTTACAGGTATGCATATGTCTCTAACTCCTGTTTGTTCCCCATGCTACATGAATTCACATAGAGGCATTTAAGTTGGTCCCCTGATGAAGGTAGCTTCCTGGTTAAAGTGAGTATTTTTCCTTGAAATTTAAATTGAAAAGGCTGATTCTTGACTTCCCTCAAGGAGTGCCTCAGAGGACTGATTGTAAGTTGGGTGGTTGACAGGAGGATTTGCAACACTGACAAAGTGAACAGCAGCAAATTGCTATTACATTTTTCACTCTCAAAACAGTGGGAGAGTGCTCCTCAGTTGCTGATAACTCAGTGATTAGGAGGCTTATCTGAGGTATAGGAGACCTCCTTGAATTCTCTCCTGTGTCTGGGGCAATTTCAGTTCATGAGGCTGCATGTTAGAACGTTGGCTACAAGGCATTCTGTCTTTTATACATTTAAATTGGATAAACTCCATGTGTCCAAATGAGACCATCCTCCTCTTGCAATCACTAAGTACTTTTGTCAAGTAGAGAAGCTCTGAGACAAAGGAATGAAGAAACACTGCATCAGAAAACCTAATAGTCCACTGATTTTAATACTCAGCAGAGATGTGACATACATTCTTAAATTTGAGCACAGTAAGGCAGTGGTAGACTTGCTTCTGTCTTTTTTCCTGTGAGGTCTCTTTGCCATTGTGCTTCTATATGATATTTCCCTGGATATGAAGTTGGTATTCAAAAACCATAGTCCTCATAAATACACAAAAGTGTCGCATGCTAATATCCTATGAAATTAAAGAATTATTGAGAAAAAGGAGATTAAAAATTACTGACTACAATGTTATAAAAAGCCCCGGCATTTTGGCAATATCATATCACTTTATGCATGAAAAATTTGTACAACTGACTATAATCACAGATCATTTTTGATAATGACATTCTCTATAATGGAGTTAATATTACAAACAACATTACCCACTTCCCATCATTCTAATGGCAACAAAATGAGGAAAAAAAAAGTATTCCTAATCTTTCATGCTAAAAGGCTATGGAACATAAAGATGTCAATTGCCTACCAATTGCTTAGATACACATGGATGTTTAGGTTTGCAGCTGGGTATTTAAATGAAACCTGACAAGTCTCTGCTGGCTGATGGAACACCATCATGGTTAAGGTAATGTGTCAAAGGGGGTTCTTAATATGTTACCTTTTTAAATTTCAGAAAAATTACTTAAAGCAGCAAAAGACATTTTTATGGGATACTACTGTTACAACTTTCATATGGTAGGATGACCTTTGCCTAATAAGACTAAAAAGTGCTGAAATTTAATATAGCTGTTAACATTAGTGATTTGGGTAATATATCAGAAAAAAAAAATTGAAACACTGCAGTAATAAACAGCTGCAAGCAGTACTAATTAATGACTGTGGGAAGCAAAACCTCTGTATCAGACAGTGTCACTGATATCCAAGATTAAAATGAAATTTGTATCCATGTAACACCTACAGCTAGTTATTTAACTACTCCACTCTTTCAAAATATTTCAGAGTAGCATTGCATATACCTTCACGGGAATCTTCTGTATTACACAGCATTTCAACAATGGCTTTTATTTTGTTTTGTTTTGTTTTAATAAAAAGAAATGATAAAATAGTAGAGCAGCTTAGCTTACATTCACTCTTTATATCTTGTGTTTCTAGATGTTTCTGCAGAGAAGATAGTATAGTTTTGAAGGACTCATTTTTTAATAGACACGTGATTTTAAAGACTCAGCTATGTTCACATTTAAAGTGCTGGAAGTGAATAGATAGGTGACAGAGATAGGGCAACTGCTATATCAAAAAATATCTGCTACAGCATCTATTCTTGATACTATCTGTGTTCTCTCAGCCCAGCCTTTTGCCATAAGAACTCTTTTTTATAGGGAGAGTAAAAATTGATTTTAAAAAATAAACAATCAGCCCCTTCTTTGATCCTCCAGCCCAATCATCCAGAGGTTATAGACAATTTAAATCACTCCAAATAGCAATAATCATCAAGAAAAATAAATGTTTCAATATACTTTCATGTACTATATCCTGTAGAATAATCCAATGACCAAAAATGCAACTCAAGTAGGATATAAAGTTGAAGAGTACTTACCACTTATGATAAAGCCAATATAATAAATAAAAAATGAATTATTTAAACACTCTTACTGACAGAAGTAGAGTAGGAAATAATATGGAGGTACAACCTTTCATTCAATTTTTTTTCACAGATAAATTGATCATTATGCAATGGCCTTTGGTTCATAACATAAGCCTGTGTAAAAGGAACTGAGACGGTAAACCATCTACAGTAGAAAAGCATTTGCAAGACAAATAATAAATTATTATTCTGCTGAGGATTATCCAGGTAGATAGAATCACTTATACATCCTAGACTAAGGTGAATAATGCCACATATGTGAACGCAGGTTACTCCAGCTGACCAGGCCTCTTAAAACTCCACGCTGTCTAGTAGCAAACCTGACAACAAAATATGAAATCGTATTTGAAACACTAAACACAAAGAGTAGCACCTAAAAGGGTCTTTTTTGTCAGTATCCTTCAACAGTAGGAGGGCTCCATTTATCTTCCCGAATTTCCTCAAGAGATATATAATTCACTGTTATGATTGCACAGATGCAACTATAGGGGACTGAATGTATGCATGATAGGCTTAACAATGTATTGGTGAAAAGCTTTTGAGAGCTTTTGCACATCTAGTGTTACTCTTCTTAAGTACCTTACTGTGTGCCTGCAATTATGAGTCTACGGGCTCATGAGAGTAAAAGGAAATTAAGTTTGAAATATGTGAACTGAACCAGACCATATGGACTCCCCAGAAATATTTTCCTTAACAGGCATTCAGTTTTCATCTTCCTTGACAACTGAGAAACAAATATGCTGGTTCTGTTACCACCTAGGAGCAGTATACAAAATATAACAAAGAAAATGTATAAGCAGTTCAAGCAAAATTCAGCTTCAGAATCACTGCAAGTCCAAGATATCACTGCTCACAAAGATAACTTTTTTTTGGGGTATCTATTATATAACTTCTGCAGAACTTCCCAGCAGTTTCTGAAGCATGGGTATAGGTTGATTACATCTGAAATGTCTCTGACATGTGGAATGTCTAGCTATACAATGATACAGTACACAAACACTCCAAATTATGCAGAAACTGCAAAAGGAAAGCTATATTCTGCCACCATTAGTTGCTCTAATAAGAACTGGCTTTGGTGGAGAATATGAAATTACTTACTATGTGAGTTAGTAATCTAAGAGTTAAAGAAGAATCCTTCTAAGCAAAAAAAAGTTATATGCTTGCAAACAGAGTATAAAATTTAAATGAACATGACTAAGGAAAGATATGTTCTCAAATGTGTTCATGAATGAGCCTGAGGCATGTTTTCATAACATAGCCTTATGTTACAAAGTATTAACTTTAATTCAATGGGATGACTCAAATTAGTTTGCAAGAAAAGAAAACTACCCTTTAAGGAAAGTTTAGGAGTTTTTGTATAGGCATGTTGTACTGTTTCTGATGGGTGGTTTTCTACTTTGGATAAATGTTTGACTTCATGTTGGAAAGCACAACAAAAATAGCCTGTGCCTCATTGAAAAACATGCTTTAATCACTGAAGATCTCACAGTAAAACTTAGATGTTCACATTAAGAAGTTCTGTGGAGATAATGGACTGAAATAATGAAAGCAATAAAACTTTAATCTGTTCTGAATTCCAGAAAAAAAGCATATACAAAGGGATAAAAACATATTTTTAAGTGTCAGTTGGATCAGATTGCTTCATAAATTATAAGCTTTAAACTGGGAAAACTGCAATTTTACAATGAGACTAATTAACAATTTCTCTATGCATGCTAAGAGCAGAATGCATGTAAATTCTTCTGCTTTCCCAGAACTGATAATGGATTTGATCTGAGCACTGATATTCTTCTTCAGATTGACAAGCCTTCCTAGCTCTCATGAAAAGTATGTCTGTGATACTCTTTGCTTTCTTGTAAGGAAGGATTACAGTTAATAAAACATGGCTACTTAATACCAGATAGCTTCCCCTGGAAGCTTATAACTCGGGAATGAAAAATAATAAATAACTCTTCATAATGTCATCATCTAAGACTCCTTACTGATACAGGCATCAATAACATTGGTGATCATTTTGATGTCTGATGTTCTTGTTTTGCCACAAATAATAATTTTTAAGGTCTTTGATGGTCATTTAACAGGAAAACACTTGTGAAATGGCTCAAAGAAATTAGGACATGTTCCTCTAAAAAGGTAACACAGTCAATAGCCCAGCTGAAGTGCCTCTGTACCGGTGGACACAGTATGGGTAGCAAACAGAAGTAGTTGGAAACCACCATGCAGCTAGGAAGTTATTAACTAATCACTGTAACTGAAATTTAATGAGATGAATCTCATGAGTGCAGCATTTTAAGTGATGACTATAAACTGTTCAGAAGGGACAGGGAAGGAAGGAAAGGTGAGGGGGTTACTCTCTAGGTAAAAAAAAAAAAAAAAGATTAACTGTACAGAGCTGTGTTTGAAAAATAGAAATAAAAGGTAGGTTGAGAGCTTATGGGTGAAAAGGAACCTCATGGTTGATGTCTACAACTGTCCACTCAATCAAGGGGAGGATATTGACAAAGTGTTCTTACTTCAAGTGCAGGAAGCATCACATTTGCAGGTTCTGATCCCACTAGACAACCCCAATCTCCCTGGTATCTGCTGGAAAAGTAGCATAGCAAACTGTAAGCAGTTCAGGAAGCTCTTGGGGAGAGTCAAGGATAATCTTTTAATCTGTGTGATAGGCAGCCTGACCAGAGGAGGTGTTACTAGATCGGTTGCTCAACAACACAGAATAACTAATTATATTCGTCAAGATTGGTGACAGCCTAGGCTGGAATCATGATGCCTCGGTGGAATTAAAAATCTTGAGGGACATGGGCCAGCAACAAGTGGTAACCCTCAAGGTTCTATATTGGACTAATACTATTTAATATCTTCACTAATGACATAGACACTGGGATTGAGTGCGTCCTCAGTACCAAGCTGAAACCAAGCTGAAACCAAGCTGAGTGGTGCAGTTGATATGCTCAAGAGTGGGCCTATGTGAACCTCATGAAGTTCACCAAGACTAAGTGCAAAGTCCTGGACTGAGGTTGGGACAATTCACAATATCAGTACAGGCTGGGGAATGAACTAATTGAGAGTAGCTCTACCGTGAAGGACTTGGAGATACTGGTGGATGAAAAATTGGATATGAGACAGCAATGTGCACTTGCAGCCCAGAAAGCCAATTGTATCCTGGGCTGCATAAAAAGAAGCGTGGTCAGCAGGTCGAGGGAGGCAGAGATTCATACTCTACTCTGCTTTTGTGCAGTACCTGGGGAGCTGCATCTGACTCTGGGGTCCCCAGCACAATTAAGACATGGACCTGTTAGAGGGCGTCCAGAAGAGGGCCATAAAAATTATCAGATTGCGGGAATACCTTTCCTGAGAAGAAAGGCTGAGAGAGATGGGGTTGTTCAGTCTGGAGGAGAGAAGGCTTCAAGGAGACCTTATTGGGGCCTTTCAGTATATAAACTGGGCTTCTAAGAAAGATGGAGAAAGACCTTTTACCAGGGCTTGCAATGACATGACAAGGGGCAATGGCTTCAAACTGAAAGAGTGTAGATTTAGATTGGATATTAGTAAGAAAGTTTTCGGTAAGGGTGATGAGACACTGGAACAGGTTGCCCAGAGAAGTTGTGGATGTCCCATGACTAGAAATGTCCAAGATCGGGTTGGATGCAGCTTTGAGCAACCTGATCTAATGAAAAATATCCCTGCCCATGGCAAGGGGGTTAGAATAGATGACCTTTAAAGAGCCCCCCTAACCAAATCCATTCTGTGATTCTATGAGTCTATGCTTTATATTAATTTTTTAGAGACTGAGAACATTCTGTATCTTGTAATACAAAGGAGTACAGACCAAATTTTCTCATTTACTTTTCTAGGCTTAAATGGTTACATCAATTTTACCATATTTGAGAAGCATCAGCATCCTAGGACAGCACTGACCTGACATTGCACTTTCAATTTTAGCATAATTGTAAACTATCTTTCCCCCCATGTCCATCTCTTTGGTATCCATGACCAATCTGGGTGTGCAACAGAGGCAGAAACTGTAACAGCTTTTGAAAACTACACCCTTAATCACCTTTCTATTATACAGTGATCTCTGAAGTGCATCTGTAGGAACACCTAGACACAGCTAATGTCCCCGATTGTCTGCAATTTCAGGGGTAAGATCTATGATGAAAATAATTTTTCGTTCTTCTGTGTTTCTCAAAGAAAACCCTTAATAAGATCCAGTTTCCTGTTGATGAACAGTAACTCACACAAACAATCTTTCCAGGATTTAACTAGACCTCTTAGTGCAAAATGCCTTCAATTCAGTCCCAATTATGGTAAAGATATTTATTTCTTATAAAGGGGAGTCATGGTCTCCATTGCAATTTAGTAAAATAAGATAACTGGATAGCTGTTCTTGAAGCAGTCTTTGCATGCTTTGCACGTACTCTGCACCCCTGGGAAGATTAGCATTCAAAGAACTTCAAGAGGAGCCTTCCATTGATTCCCTGGGAATCCCCTTGAGCTGGAAAATGTCACCTTCAGAAAACTGGAGATGGTTTTGATCAGTTCCTCTCTTGTGTAACTTTTCTTTTATATTATGCATTATAGTTCATTTTAAAGCTTTTAATTAAAAAAAAAAAATAACATGGACTTAAAAATGGAAGTATGAAGAAAGATCAAAAATCAGCCAGACTTAAATTTTTAACTATTTCCAATTTTTTCAAGCATATAACCTAAATTTCCAATAACTTTTTATAATTTAAAACAATATCATTTGAAAATAAGTGCTTAAATAGTGCAAACAAAATCAAAGGGAGAGACAGAATAGGAGGAAAAAAATGGCAGAAGTGCCTATGTGATGGCTTCATACAGGTATCCCAGCCATGCATATATTTCAGACTAAATTTGAATCCAAGAGGACTTGTTTAATATAAAACTCAAAGATTAACTGAGTAAAAATAAGATAATTCAGAAATCTTTCTGTCTTTGATTTCTTTGAGTGTAATGAATGTCTGAAACAAAGAAGATAATACTAAAAAGAGCATTCTGAAATTCATATTTTTGTCCTCTCCAGGATGTAGTAATAGATAATTCTTCAAAGCTTAATAGAACTTTTTCCTAAAATCACGGAATCACAGAATTTCAAAGTTAGAAGGGACCTCTAGAGATCATCTAGTCCAACTTCCCTGCCAAAGCAGGATTGTCTAGAGCACATTACTCAGGGCTGCATCCAGGCGGGTCATGAAAGTCTCTAGAGAAGGGGACACCACAACCTCCCTGGGCAGCCTTTTCCAGGGCTCTGTCACCCTCACTGCAAAGAAGTTTTTTCTCATATTCACTCGGAACTTCCGGTGTTCCAGCTTGTGCCCATTACCCCTCGTCCTGTGAGTGGGGACCACTGAAAAGAGTCTGTCTGCATGCTCTTTAAACCCACCCTTTAGATACTTGTAACCATTAATAAGGTCTCCCCTCAGCCTCCTCTTCTTCAGGCTAAAGAGTCCCAGCTCTCCCAGCCTTTCCTCATAAGGGAGATGGTCCAGTCCCTCAGTCATCTTTGTTGCCCTTCGCTGGACTCTCTCCAGTGTCTCTTGAACTGGGAAGCCCAGAACTGGACACAGTATTCCAGTTGTGGCATCACCAGTGCAGAGTAGAGGGGGAGAATGACCTGCCTTGGCCTGCTGGCCACACTCTTCCCTATGCAGCCCAGAATTCCGTTGGCCTTCTTGGTGACAAGGGCATATTTCTTGCTCAGACCCCCACATCCTTTTCTTCAGAACTGCTTTCTAATAGGTCCACCGCTAACCTATATTGGTGCCTGACATTCTTCCTCCCCAGGTGCAGGACCCTACACTTGTCCTTGTTGAACCTCATTAGGTTCTTCTCTGCCCAGCTCTCCAGCCTGTCCAGGTCACACTGGATGGCAGCATGACCCTTTGGAGTGTCAGCCACCCCTCCCAGTTTGGTATCATCAGCAAACTTGCTGAGGATACACTCTGTCCCCTCATCCAGGTCATTGATGAATATGTTAAACAACACTGGTCCAAGTATTGACCCCTGGGGGACACCACTGGTTACAGGCCTCCAACGCAAGACTGCACCATTAATCACAACCCTCTGAGTCCTGTCACACAGCCAGCTCTCAATCCACCTCACTGTCCCCTCGTCTCATCCACACTCCCTCAGTTTCCTAAGGAGGATGTTATGAGAGATAGTGTCAAAAGCCCTGATCAAGTCAAGGTAGATGACATCTGCTGCTCTGCCCTCATCCAGCCAATCAGATATAACGACATAGAAGGCTATGAGATTGAAAAAGCATGATTTACTCTTGTTAAATCCATGTTGACCACTTCCGGTAATTTCCTGTTCCTGAATGTGCTTGGATATGACACTCAGAACGAGTCGCTCCATTACCTTCCCATGCCACCATTTTTAAACTGAAAAAGTTTGATTTTTTTTTTTGTTTATTTGTTTTTTAACATAAATTTGGAAAATATTTTAGATCATCTCATGTCTTACCAGGTCAGCTTACTTCATTGTTGATAACTATATTATACAAAATAGCAAAAAATCTATTTTGCTATTATGGTTTGTATACAGTCAAGGGTTTATTTTACTCACTGATGAACTGTCGTATCTTTTCATTTCTCCCTCTGCTTGAATTTTAGCTCTTATATCATGAAACAATTGATAGAAATCCTACATAGATGTTCTTACTAATTGCTTTTCATTAATTAAGTTTACCTTTCTGATACTTGAGTATGATAATTTCAGAAGAACAAGTTAAATGCAGTATTAAAAACTAAGCTAATTATTGTGTTTTCATTGCATCAATGTAATTGATTTTATTGTTTCTCTGATGTAATGCCTTCCTTGTTACAAAGAAAAACAATCTTCCATTCATTCATTACATTTCTAAAGACAACCTGATTGTAATCCTCTATATTCTGTGCCATATACATCTGTCAGGGATTGAAATATACTAATTTATCTGGTGGATAGGACGCATTTTCTGCCACTTGCTTCTTTTGTGATCAAGCCAAGCAAAAGATGATCACCGGAAACAAAGAGAAAAAACAAGAGCAGGATCAGATGGTTTAATTTGAATCAAGTTGTTCTCCATCTCAGAAGAGACATTTTTCTCATGTTTAAAGTTTCAGTTATTTTCTCATGTTTAACAGTTCAGTTGACTCTTACACTATTAGGCAGTCTTTCATCCTTAGCCACCTCAATATTATTCCTCCAATGTGAACTCACTCTGCCTTATGTTTTCAGAGTAAAAGCAGCTTTTGCAGTGATGGATTCTGTAGTTTGCAATTCCTTTCTCTTTCAGTATCTTCAGTTCACCTTTCCCATAAAGCTTCATTAGACCAAACATTTTTTATGATGTTTCCAATTAATTATTAGACACTTGGAGATACAATGAAATAGACCAATTTTCCTACTCCCTGACCACTTCAAGTGGGAATATCAGCAATATTAAGAAATCTATTTCAGATAAAAGAAATAAATTCTTCCTCTGAAGGCTTTGGAGGAGGATAATGAACAATTGAGGAGGAATGGGCTGAAATTAAAGGATTCAGAAATCCTACCATAGAATTTCTCAATGACTATGCTAAAAGGGTAAAATTGAGGCTGCAAATGAAGCAGTAGAGTGCAGAAGCAATGAAACTGAAGTTACTGTTTAAAACCTCTATCTGTCATGTCCTATCCTAATACATTCATAGAAGTTAATATTAAGCTTGATGGCAAACAGTCTGAAGTATAACAGGTTTAGATACATAGTTGCATGTTATGCAAAAAATGCTAAAAAGGAAGATTTGGAGCTCTCTGTGTGTGTATGTTGCATATACAAATATGCACATGCACATGTGCGCAGAGACACACATAAACATATATTTTACATATATGTGTCTTTTTCAGTTCTAATAGAATCATAGAATCATAGGGTTGGAAGGGACCTCTGGAGATCATCAAGTCTAACCCCCCTGCCAGAGCAGGGTCACCTTAAAGCAGGTTGCACAGGAATGCGTCCAGGCGGGTTTTGAATATCTCCAGAGACGGAGACTCCACCACCTCTCTGGGCAGCCTATTCCAGGGCTCTGCCACCCTCAAAGTAAAGAAGTTCCTCCTCATGTTTGGGTGGAACTTCCTATGCTCAAGTTTGTGCCCATTACCTCTTGTCCTGTCACTGGGCACCACTGAAAAGAGCCTGGCACCATCCTCCTGACACCCACCTTTCAAGTATTTATAAGTGTTGATTAGGTCCCCCCCTCATCTGTCATCTCTTTTACAGACTAAAGAGACCCAACTCCCTGAGCCTTTCTNCCTGGGAACACCGCTCGTCACTGACCTCCAGCTAGACTCTGCACCCCTAATCACAACCCTCTGAGCTCTATTTTTGAACCAGTTTTCTATCCACCTCACTGTCCCTTCATCTAACCCACTCTTCCTAAGCTTCCCTAGGAGGATGCTGTGGGAGACTGTGTCAAACGCCTTGCTGAAGCCAAGGTAGACCACATCTACCACTCTCCCCTCATCCATCCATCCAGTCACACTATCATAGAAGGCAATCTGATTAGTCAGGCATGATTTCCCCTTGGTGAATCTATGTTGAGTACTTCTGATGTCCCTCATTTCCTCCATATGCCTTGAGATGACTCCCAGAACAAGCTGTTCCATCATCTTTCCAGGGATGGAGGTGAGGCTGACCGGCCTGTAGTTCCCCGGGTCCTCCTTCTTGCCCTTTTTGAAGACTGGGTGAATTTTAACTTAACTTTTGGGGGTAGCAAATGAATGACAGGTGAGGAAAAAAATGACATACAGCTTTCATGGACTGGTTTATAAAAGTAAGTTATTTACAGTATTTCTGAAAACTGCTGCTCTTTACATGGCCTCATTTTAGATGTTCTTACACCCCTTTGCTCATTTGCTCTGCTATTGAACGCAAGAATATCTCAGAGTGACAGTTAAAGTAATGTCTGTTAGACTCTTTTCTTCCTAAAATGTTTCTTAGAATATGCTAAACTAAGCTGATAATTGACACTTAATTGTGGGCACTAAGAGTGTACTAAAGTTATAGTAAACATGATGATACCATCAGATGTGCCTGCTAATTGTGAATCCTCCACAGCTGCTGCCAGTAAATCAAGAACTTGACTTTACTTGCTTAAAGAGTGAAATTGGCACGAATAGTAGCTTAATAAATGCTCAGTGTATGCTACTACACTTTAAATTGTATTACCTGTTAAAATGAGAATAATATAGTTTAACTTGCATTTAATACACTTTAGTCTTCATTTCAGTGGGCTTTTAGATTATATTAAGCTATTAGTATGACCTGAAAGTATTCAGGATGGAACTCCTGCAGCATAACACACTCAGATATTGAAAAATCAGGTTCTCTCTGCCTCTGTAATTGGCCTTTACTTGTCCGTTTAGAGAATAGGTTGTAAATGCATCTGTTATCTGTAAGAGTTTTGCTGTAATTACTATTTTTTTAAATGTTATTAAAATGCCTGTGAATTTGAAAGAAACCACAAATAAGGGATTCTGCATTCACTTTTTTATTTTTAAGCATTTAAAAGCTTAACCCAAAAGATATATTTATTGATCAATGAGGAAAGAATCAAGAGTTCTTATGAATATAATAGCACAAACTGAAATGTGAAGTTACCCTGACTTCTATAAATTCTAAACACTGTTATTTTGATTCAATCTCCTGCAGCTGCTTTCTCATCTTACAAATACCTTTCCTCAAACATATCTCTCTCAACACACGTTTAATTCTGAAAGTAGTTTGAAGATAACAAGTGGTCTTTATACAGCACTGAATACAAAAATGTTATTTTTACTGGAGTTTTGTTTTTTGAAAAAATTAAAGTAGCAGCAACCAAAAAAATCCCTTCCCACACAAAAAAAAAACCAAACAAACCACCCCAAACCACCTTCATGTTTGGGGAGTGAACCACTTCCTAGGTCAAAGAAATGTCATCCTGTTCAGGTTGCCAGATTTCAACAGATTTGCAAATAGCTTTCCATAGTCTATATGAAATGTATTCTAGGTAATGGACAGACGTTAGTTAAGTATGGCAGATGTCGCTGGCAGTGAATGAGAAAGGAATTCAAACTGCCTTTTAGGTATATTTTCAAGAGTGTTGCAAATGAACTGCACCTTAAAAAAAGCAGGGAATATGTGAGTGAATCTTGTACTCGTATTGTGGAAAATAAAATAATTTAAACTGAGAGTCTTATAGTATGCAGTATTTCCTGATCAGTAAGTTAATCTTTGGCTATGGGAAAAAAAAGACTGCTACTTGCCACCCGCTCTACGCTACTTAGACTTATTCTGAATAAATAATGCATTTCATGTTCGGCATTGCTGGTAGATCCTTTGCTATTGAATGAGCTAACAAACAAAGCCACTGATATATATAGTTATTAAAGAATGTGGAATTCAGTTAAACAGAAAGATGATGTTTGTGGCAATCCTTAATTCTTATTTCTTGGCCTTTTCTATATATTGTTTTTGCAGGAGGTGGAAAGCTGAGAGGGAGAAAATTGTAGTAAAAAAGCAGTGAATAACTTATTTTGGGAAGTGAACTTCACTAAATGGTGCCATTTTGGGTCAGCTGTAACAACATCACTGGTGTTTTATTAATCACAATTCTGATTTAATCCCAGCTGTGACAGTATTCATTCTATTCAGGACATATAGAATCATAGAATCATTGAACAGTTTGGACTGGAAAGGACCTTTAAAGGTCATCTAGTCCAACCTCTCTGCAATGAGCAGGAATATCTCCAACTGGATCGGGTTGCTCAGAACTCTTTCCAACCGGACCTTGAGTGTTTCAAGGGATGGTCATCTACACTGAGAACTGTTTTATTTTTCTGAGTGTATCTGCATACCATGAAACATCTATTTAAATTTGGTCACATTTTTAAGTAAAAATATGAGCTGCATTTTACGTTCAATGATCAGTGAAATTACATATTGTCCTGTAGGAATAGCATTTTGCATTTGAAAGAAATATAAATAATATCCTGGAAGAAAAAATTGAAAGAAAGTAGCTTTAAAGACAGTCACTGAACTTGATGCTTTAAATTTAAAAGAAGAACCCAACATATAAATATATACTATTTTGTAAGTACATATAAATTCTTAAATATACATGTATTTATAGATGAAAAAGTTAGAGAAAAAAACCCAAACAACTGAGAAATATCCACAACTGTACTGTTTGCTTTAGTGTATTGAACATTTTATATAATTTTAAACAACTTTATATCATAGAAAACTTGAGTTGTGACCAAGTCTTTATTTAATCCACCTATTCACAACTAAAATCTGCAATGAACACTGCTAACGAGAGAACTAGTTGCAAACCAATGTTGGAATAGCATCAGGAACTCTGTGGCATCAAACATCTGACACTTTATGCAATTTTAGGTTAATTCCAACTGGATCATGGGCTATAAACAATTCAGTGAAACTGACTTTTGGCATTTTTTTGATTGATTGCATTCATGGTTATGTATACTAATTTATGGATATTGCCAGATAAATATTTTAATATGATAACACAATATGGTCTGTCAAGATCAAGAATAAATAACAGATAATCCAGAAAATAAAAAATGAAATTAGTTCCATTCTACTTCTCTTGTTTTTAGAGTTGTTACCTACCAAAGCAGTGTTGTTTTAATGGAACAAATATACATCTATCGGATTCACTTCATATATGTAAAATTGCTTAATTACAAATAATTGCTCTGTGGTTTCCATATAGATTATACTACATTTGCTGACTGTCTTTATTATGATGGTTCAACATAGGCAATTCTCATGCAAAGCAATCAAAGTATTTCTGCTTACAGATTTGACAAATAGCATAGTTTTTGTGCACCCCTATTTGTTGATAGAAGGATTGGAATGGGAAAAAAATGGACATAAATACTTGAATATATAAACTGTCATTCTTGTATTGTAAATTGAATTGTGAAAATAAATTCATTAGGTGTAATGCTGTAAGTATTGGCTATTTTTACCGAGACAACAAAAATGCAGCGGTAATAAGGCTGCTTATAAATATAAATATAAGTTTATGTTAATATTTTATCAACGTGTATATTGTTTGGTCAAAACTACTTCTTTAGTATTTTATATCCACAGCATACATCATATCATAAAGAAGTGTTAAAAATCTTAAACCAAGCATAGAAAGTTACCTTGTTGAAAAGGTTTTGGAACAGTGTTTCTTAGCAGACCCTCCAAAATACAGGGACTTGTAGTTACTTATGATAATACAAGAGAAACACTGAAACAAGGAATTGTCTATGTCAGAATGAAATAAACTTATAAGTGTAATTCCCTCTTTTTTCAATCAAGAAGGTGTACATTAAGACATTAAGATAGCTATTTGTTTCTAAATAGGTCAGTTGTTTTTTTGGGGGGTGTTTTTTTTTTTTTTTCCTTCCTTCTCTGAGTGTTCACCTAAGGATAAACTGTTCTGTCATTAGTTTTGATAATTCCTTCCCCTTTAAGTCATGGTGCATGTCTACATTATATATTTCAGCATGCTAAATGAGCATTCTTCAGTGTCACATAATGTTACAGTACCATTAGCTATATATGAAGTAGATAATTTTACTGAGGAAGACAGAGCTAGCCTGAATGTGTCAATGTGCGCTCATTGTTTAACAATGAGGGAATGTGCAATTCATCTTTCATTTTTAAATAAATAAATCCTGAAAATACAGAATTTCTAAAAATTTTCAGAGGATCTGAAAAGATCTAAGATCCATGGGGAATTGTATTGAATTTGAAACACCCACAGGGGTGGATGCTAATATAGAAAACTGGTAATAGAGGATATGAGTTTCCATCATCTTGAACTGAATATCCTGCATACATAACATCAGCATGAAAAGGTTTTGCCTTTTATTTCTTACACAATATTTCTTAAGTCAACACCTCTCTCTCCCCCTCCCCCCAAAAATCTTCTTGTCTGCATGACACATCCTCTAGTTCTTGAGCCAAAACAGATTTGATAGATCATATTATAGAATCATAGAGTCATAGAATGGTTCAAGTTAGAAGGGACCTTAAAGACTATCTAGTTCCAACTCCCCTACCACAGACAGGGACACCTCCTACTAGACCAGGCTTCTCAGAGCCCCATCCATCCTGGTCTTGAACACTTCCAGGGATGAGGCATCCATCACTTCCCTGGGCAACCTGTTCCAGTGCCTCACCACTCTCAGAGTAAAGAATTTCTTCCTGATATCCAATCTAAATCTCCCTTCTTTCAGTTTAAAACCATTACCCCTTGTCTTACAGCTCCACTCCCTGATAAAGAGTCCCTCACCGTCTTTCCTGTATGCCCCCTTTACGTACTGGAAGGCTGCTATAAGGTCTCCCTGGAGTCTTCTCTTCTCCAGGTTGAGACATTAAATCTGTCCCAATATGTTAATGGCTTCAGAATTGCAGCTCAGGTGGTATGGACCTCCACTGTGACAGAGCTATTTGGTGCATTAAAGAACAGGAAGTGAAAGACAGATGTTTAGTATATGTTGATTGTCCTTGTTTAGTACCCCTGTTTTTCTTGCAAGTACTCTGTAACAGAAGACAACATGTAGAGTGAGGAGAATTTATGACTACAAAAGTTTACAAAAAATGATGCAGCTGGTGATTTAGAAGTAAAAATGAATTAATGTTTCACTTTATTTTGTCAAGTAGTTCTGATGGAAAAAAAAAAAAGAGATACCATACATGCCATACATATATCTCCCTCTATTTCCCCAACCAGTGATGCATTTTAAAAGTTTAGTCTGTAGCAACATCCTATTTACAGTTTAAATTGAAGTGTTAAAATTTGGAACCTTTATGCAGTGGAAGTATTTCCAACTAGTGTTTTTTCTAGATAAATTTTCACTGGCAACTGAAGACGAGATTATAACTACAACTCCTATGGCGGAAAAAAAAATAAAACAAACAAGCAAAAAAAACCCAAACCAAAAACAAAAGCCAAAAACCCAAACAAAACAGCAACAGCAACAACAAAAAACCCCAAACATTAAATTTTACTCTTTTTATGTTAATTTTCTGCAGACCTTGATGCAAAATCTTTAGTGTGATAATCACAAAGTATGCTGTAGTACAGTTTTCTACACTGAGATGTTCTGCTTTCCAAAAAGTAGGGGAAGAATTATATTTACAGGAATCTATTTCTAATGATTAATGCATAGGTCTGGCTGAAAAAGACTTCAGACTTTCCTTGGAAATTGTGTTCTTATTGTGCCAGCTTGTTCCTGGAGGAGTCTGCTGAGAGATTTACTAGAAGAGGTATTGGTTAACTCTTTTATAGCGAGAGATTTTTAATATGGGTATTTTATATCCTTTCCTCTCAGTCCTTGTTGAACAAATTATTGTACATGTTCTCAATTACCCTTAGCTATATTTCAATCCCAGCAAAATTTTAGTGTACATTTTTCCTGACTATGTTAAATACATTCAGCCTGTCTCTTACCACCTTAATTACAATCCCCTAATTACAATCCCACAGCTTTTCAGTCACAATTTCGCACTGTCTCTTCTCTTTTCTTATTATCTTCCTCTCTCACCCTTAAGTTGAAAACTAACTTCCCTCTTCATATTATCTTCTTACACACATTTTTGTGTCTTATTTCATCCCGTCTAGTATCCTTTTTACTACTTTTCTTACCATCCATATAACCCTGAAATCATTTATCTGCTTCTGTTGTCTAATTATTCTCCAGATGACTTTTAGATACTTTTCCCTATTTAGGACAGTGTCTATATTATCAAAACTAGTAATTCTGAGGAATTCCTAGTAGAAGTGCATAACTTAGCCAATAATGAACTCAATAATGAGATTATGTGTAAGTAAAAGTGCACAGATCCTTTAGTGAGACTAAATTTGGATATCAAGAGAAGAGAAAAGGAGAGTAGGGTCATAAAAGTTACAGTTTTCTTTTCTTCTTTTTTTCCCTCAAAATTTGGAAATACAGCTAGTTTATTAGCATCTACAGCCATCCATAGAAAGGAAGTTTATAATAAATTACTTTTTGTTGAAAAAAAAATGTTAACAAGACATGCTCTTAGTCTATGTATTTGTATATATAAAGTCCACCTTCCATTCTGTTTTCTTTTTTCTTCTTTACCTTGATCCTTCTTTGTTCCTATCCATCTCTTTTCTCTCACCCCTAC
>VXBO01006819.1:20152-51132 GCA_013400135.1 Rhinoptilus africanus
CCCCCCCAAAAAAAAAAAAGAACAACAGCGCAAAAAACCCCAAACCAACCAAAAAATAAAAACACAAAAATTTGAAGTATTTCAGTCTTCATTTTCACAGAAGTGAAAATGGCCCAAGGAAATGATCATCCCTGTCATGCTGTGTCAAGGAAGGTCTGAGAGATTTGTGATCTGTGGAATTTTGTGATCATCAGCTGCCAGGTGTGAGAGAGAGGAAAGGAGGGCAAAGCTATTTCTAGTCTAAAAAAAAAAGATGTTCCAAATAGTGAAGGAAAACCACACCAGATCCACTGGGCCACCAGTCATTGAACTACTGTCCATACTCAGCTATCAGCTTCTGGATGCTCCTGTGCAGTTGGGTCATTCAAAGGGGAAGAAAATCATATAGATCATAACACCCATCCAGAACATTTGTATGGTGGTGAGGAGGTAGATACTGCAAGTCAAGGTCAGCTTTCCTTTTAGCCTGACCAAATGTCTTATTCTACTCGGGTACAAAAGGCCCATCCTGCTGAGTGTTTGGCTTTCTAATACTTGTACGTGGCTTGGGATGGATAAGGAGGATAGTGTAATAACTTGTCTCAAATTGTGCCAGAAACATAATTCATAGGCCTCAGTCAGTCAGAGCCTACTTGCCCAACATTGATATTGAATGCTGAGGATGTAGGAGGCATTAAAGTTCCCAAAGGCACCTGTAGCAGGCTATGTTTCATAGATATGGTATATATAGGTTCTCCCCTTCTCCAGCATGACAGATTACAGTACTCAAAGGCCTTTCCCGCTATTCTGGGGGTAATTATTGACTCCCTCTTCACTCAGTGAAAGCTCGTGAGACATTGACATTTCCATAGGGCATCTCAGTCATCTTTCTTTGGCAGCCCTCTCCTTCACATTATGTAACCCAGTCCATTGAATGCTTGCTTTGCTGGAATTTCTTTGGCAGCTCAGACTTCTTGTGCTGCCCCTGCAGCTGTGGTCTCTATGCCACAGCGAGAAGGAAAGCATAAGGGATATTCATCAGATGATGAATCATCCTATTCACAGTTCTTATTCAAACAGTCATCCCTGGAGATAGTCAACAAAGGAATGAGTCTATGTCTACACTCCTTACAGAAATATCTGCCCTTGAGAACCAGAGGTCTGTGGAGAGGTTTCTGCACAAGCAACAGAGCAGTTCATTGTGTCTTCACAGAACTTTAATGCTTTTCATCTTTCCACATATTTTTCTGGTGATAAAGGAACTGCTGCAGTGCTCTTCCCATCCAATCTCCTCCGTGCTGTAGGAGAGATTGGAAAGAGAAGACAGTCAGGCCATCTGTCCTGTGTCTGCCGTGGAACACAGAAGTGAGGAGGTAAAGCCAAAAAAAGAGGACACTAAACTAAGGCAACAACTAATTAATGATGCTGAGCAGAGCAGATAACAATATTCCTGGTGTCTGGAGGACTACTGAGTTGCTCAGATGCAAAAATATCAGCGATATTTCAGATGACATAAATTATAGTTTCCTGAATAGACTCTCTGATTTACATCAAGATTTAATTTACTTCTGNGCTGGCCTGTTGTGGAAAATTATTGCCTCTCCGTACACTGCCACATCTGTCCTCAGAGCTGCCAAGGGCTTTGCAAAAGGCTGTCTTAGCCTTCCCACAGAAGTATGGCAGGTCCCCGCAGTTATTCTGACCACAATTTAGTTGGCTATGAATTTTTAACATTCGCACTGCATTGATATAAGATGTGCTTGTTGTGAAAGGAGTACTAATCCCCATACCAGTTCTGGTAGGTATGTCATGAACTGTTTTCTGGCCTCTGCTTACAGTTGTAGGTTTCCACACAGAAAGGGGGAGTTGAAGAATCTCTCTTGATGGTGTATAGTCCCACAACCACAGAATACCAATCTTTGAGGTAGGCCTATGCTGGCAGCATGAACCAGCCATGTCTGCTTCATAAGAACAAGTGGCGTGCATGGTATTCCACACGTCAGTAGACACTTAACAGGAGGGAAGCCCACTGCAGGTGGGTTGGTAAATTGTCAGCAATCAGAAGACTTCCACTTTCTTCTCTGCTATTATTTATTCCAGGAACTTTATGTAACAGTGTTGTGGGGAGGTTTTTTTGCAGGGGGTTTCAAATGTAGTCCCATGTGCATGGACTTATTTCTCTTGTTGCTGGTCATTCAAACTAACAAGACAATACAGTTTCAGTAGTCATTTCTGCACACAACAGAATGTTCAGATGTAACTGAATGATTTAGAGATGTCCTAGGGAAACCATATTTTCTCTTTTCACATCCTCAGACTAAAAAATGTAGTGGCTACTTTAGCTTTTGATCTATTGCACGTGTAAACTGATGCAGTTCGATTCCATGCTTAAACCTGACCTTCCAGAATTTGCTGTGTTTAACTCTGGGATTCCATGTGTTTAACACTGTGCTCCTGTGAAAGGTCATAGATAAATCTTTGCATTCACACTTCTTTCTTCTGATATCCAAGTACAGCACATCGAGGACATGTGCTAAATAAGTATGAATACAAAATAGATAATAATATTTCAACTTCTATCAGCTATTCTGGTGCTAACTATTCATTGCACCAGTTTCATGCCACTGTAATACCATTGGAAGTGGCAATTGATACTCTGTAGGCTGGGTATTTATTTTGTTACATTTGAGTAAGTTCAGGCAAGTGATAAAATTTTGAAGTATTTTAAAAAGTTCAAAAAATGAACCAAGCAAATAGATGGGGAAATGATTTGGTCTGTCACTTGTTGCTTTGCTTTATTTTCTTAATGCAGCAGCATCAGTTTATAAAGACCCTTGCATTTATTCTGCATCTACTAAATGATGAGGAGATCTTATTACAAAACCTACTCCTCCAGGCCTATAATCACTCCTGTGTCTACTAGTGATTTCCTGTATCTACTATGATTTCGAGTGTCTACTATAATTTTCATTGTGGTTGGAACACAGCAGAACTTTCTTGCATTATAAAATATTTGTCCAAGAAAGAAAGCAATGACAATAAAAGTCTGCTACAACTCTTCTAGTAATGGCTGACCTAAAAATGACAGAGGGGGCCTGAGTATCAGATGGGACTAAACCGGGAGGTTTTAATTAGAGGATGGGTTCCATCTTGGCAGCTGAAAGCTCCTGGCACGTTCACACACTCTAGAAAAAAAGTTCCAAGGAAAGGCAAGTGGTTACAGAAGTAATCCTTCCCGTATGCTTAATTTCCAGGGTTGTGGGAAGTGTAATGTGCATTTCCCAGGACCAGTTTAGAAATCAGAAACTGACATTTTCTATGTTCAAACATATTTCTACTTACAAGATGAGAGTTTTAGTAACTGGAAGAATAAAAAATACTTTCAGAATAAGAGCCAACATGCTTGTAATTATGACTGACACTATTTGGGTTTTATAGCTAATTATTCATTGTTAAAACCCCTAGATATTCTGAAGTTGCTATAAAATGAAAACACGGTATTTTGGTCCCAACATGTTTTAATGTATTTTTGCGTGTACTTGTTTTGCTAAGACCTGAAAGACATGCAATTACAGCTGCAGTGAAGAAAGGATGGAAAGACGAGAATGGATAACAGAACAGTTCACTTCATGAGCACTAGTGTTCTATAGAAACTTATTTGTGCTAACTGACTTTATAACCATTTGATCAACTTATTTTACTTTTCCAAAATATTTCATATATTAACCCAGCTTGATTCCGTTTTTTTTGTTTTGTTTTGTTTTGGTTTTTTTTAATTTTTAGGATGTATGTATATGTGAATACACAGGAATATATATGTATATATATATCTACACACCTATGAAGCTACCACTCACTGTTCAGTTGACTTGTACAATGCCGTTTCAAAAGCCACAATGAACTTTTTTAAAAGTAAGGTGTCCTGGTTTGGGGTAGAGCAGAGCCAACTTTCTGTTCAGTGAGAGATGCTCTTGCTTAGACTTGTTGTGGCAACCAGGGTTGGATGACTTGGTTGTTTACCCTGTGGAGGTGTTGCGCCTGTTGGGGAGAGCGGACAGGCCAGGTGAACCAAACTGACCAATTTGTTATTCTGTCCCATCTGCCATGCTCAGCATAAAATCCGAGGGACCAAAGGGGTCAGGTTGTCTCTTCTTTGTTGGCTCTTCTCCAATGGTTCTTCTGCAATGACTGATGTCTGAGGAGGACCCTGTCAGCTCATCTTCCTTTTGATCCCAGTCAGTGTGTTCCAGTTCTCATTTGTGACTGAGTCTAGTCTGGAGCTTCCCCAGTGCCTGCCAGTGACATCTCCCTGGGAGCGTGATATAGTTTTGTATATATTTATATAGATCGTATCTATTTCCTTATTTCCTTTTTAATTTTGTTATTAATATTTCTTTAAAGTTTCGGTTTTTTTTCTAAACTCATGGTTCTCCTTATCTCTCTTATTCCTCTCCTTGGAGTGAGAGGTGGGAGAGACCATCTGTTGTCTTGTCATTGGCCAACCCAGCCCAAAGCATGACATAAGGTGTGCCAAGATGGCTTTTTAGATGCAGGTATATAGCAAACAGAACAGATTCATGAGGATGAAACCTGGATATACATCACTGTAGCTCACTTGTCAGATGGAAAATAGAACTTTTAACTCAGAAACACAGACATCTTACCTTGAGTAAAAGTGTAAGTACAAGGACTGAAACCCTGCACCCCAAGTCATTTACCCTAACTCGTATTCATTGTTGTGGAGTCATAACATGATAATATAAGTCCCAGATGCTGAGAGGAATATGTGTGCCTAAGTGTAAATCTCTTTCATAGAGTTTTTCTCTGATCATTAAATAAAAATCCATACATGTTTCGTTCAAAATTTTACTGATAGCCTGCAAGACAGTTTTTTTGAAAATTAGTCTTAGGTTTATTTTTGGTATAGGAAAATAATTACATTTAAAAACATTTTTGGTGTATATGCAATGTGCTGCATCATCTGAAATGACATTCCTTCAAAATGGGAAATGGTTTCAATGCATGAAAGACAAGCATAAGGTTGTTTTTTCCTATAAAATTTGAAGCTTAAAAATCTGTTCAATTTAAAAACAGAGAATAATGATTTTAAAAATTGTGTTTATTAGTAAAAGGTAAATCGCACAGCACATGTATGCTAAATAAATTCGAACTCAGGACATAACATTTTAGTTCTGACTCTGCCTTTTTAAAAACGAATTTTAGTGTAGTCTCTATCAAATAAAGTCAAGGAAAAAAGATAAGTGTCAGGTGGTCCTAGTTCAAGGATAATTCCTCTGTATGCTGCTGTTGTATCTCTGGAGGCTGCAGACTATTAAACTGCGCTGATTATACCTGTTACCCTAATGCATTATTCATGAAATTGGCACCACAGAATCTTCAAACAGTCTGTCATTTTCCATTACTTTCCATCAAAGAAACCATATGCCGTTCTCACAGTATATTGATACCAGGGCATATACAAAGCAGACAGCCACATGGAAGCACTATCTGCTTTCAGATGAGCTTTTCAAATAGTTATTATTAAACACCACTTTTAATGGCCTGTTTGATTATTCAGTGCTTAAACTATGAAACTTCAACAAGAAAAGCGATTGATGACTGCTCTCTCTATGGTGAAAATGATTCAATTCTCATAAACAGCTTACTGTTCAATGGAATTACACTACAAGATATTTTGTCAGGGATGCTGTACATTGGATTTTGTTTTGAAGTTTTATTCTGGAGGCATCTCTCAATTACAGTTTGAATATCTAAGAAGCAGTGCTTCATTATGAGAAATCAGCCTTGTTCCCCGCCCCATCCTATGTGTAGTAAAACTTGTTTTTGAAGAAACTGTTTTTTTCAAGATCACTTTTAAGTTAATCAACAATAATTTGATTCTGTACACTAGCTGATAAGCTCCCCTGAACATTTTCTGAAATTCTCTGTACATAATAGCTCATCAAGGAAGAAAAAAATCCCCAAGGCCTTTAAGTATCTGATGAGAATGTATAACAATTTGACCTATTCTTATATATATTTGATAATTCCACTATCTTCTCAATTTGTAAACAATGTTTCTGTAGGCAATTACTTATTTTATAATGTGATTTTTATAAGTCATCAAACACTTATATTAAGACTGATATTCATTGAAATGTACTGATTTATGACTGATTTTTTTTTTACTGGATTTTAATCAGCATTGAAATCCATTCTCATCTGAGCCATTGGTTGGTAGTGTTAGGTTAACGGTTGGACTCCATGATCTTAAGGGTATTTTCCAACCTAAATGATTCCATGATTCTATGATTCTGTAGTCAGTCAAAAGATGTTCTACTGTGTTCATAACCTAACCCTGTAGGAAGCTTATAAAGATTTTACAGGGTTAAGACAAAGAGGCATCATATTCAGATATAAAGAAGGAGTTTAAAATGGATGGTGTTGGCTCAGTTTTTCATTGTTCTTTGTATTCCTTTGATAACCCTGCATGAAAACTGAACTGAAAACTCAAGGTCTGGATCACCATTAGTGTACACATAGGGTTACTTGGAACACCTGAGGTGCATTCAGTAGAAATACACCTACATATGGTCCATGAGACTGCGTTTGGTCCCGTGTTTCTAAACTAATCCATGCTGTTAAGAAGACCTTCAAGACATGGGGAAACAAGCTCCTGACAGGTCCCTCTTGCTGCTGTCACAGAAGGGTTCTATGTCTTCTATCCTGAACACAGGAGATGTTTTTCACACACCAAACAAGTACAGTTGGTAGCCAAAAAATGCACTTCAGCTATACCTGGATAAAGTTAAAAAGAACAGCAAACAACTTGTTATGTTAGATGGAGTAGATTGGCTGTTACCTTATATTTAATAGCATATATATTCAAGGCAACAAATTTTCCCATATCACTTTGCCCTTAGTGGATCTTCTCAAGGTTATAAATTTATTTCTAGTGGCACTGCCACCTCTCAGTACTTTGATGCCTCTGTAGATTTATGTTACACGGGGACAGAATTTGCATGACCTAAGAATGATAAGGACTAACTGATTCACATTCAACACGAGTCATAGAGTCATACAGTCACACCTTCTGCTTTCTGCTTACAGTAATAAAGAATATTGGCCTATCTGTAAACCTCCCAAAAGCAAAAAACATTTCATTTGGGATTACAGTCAGGTAATGGTACCCGTCCTGTCTAGGTCAGAAAAGCAGCCATATGTCAGGCTGCACCAGTGGTCTCTGGACTCTCTTTCTTCTCCCAGGGCTGGGATGAAGGTGGTGAGGGCCAGATCTGTTGTGGGGTGATCTGGGAAAAGGTCTGGGAACAGCCTCTGTGGGTCTCTCCTGCATGGCCTGCACTGGAGCTCAGGCCCTTTGCCCTTGTCCTCACCTGAGTTGCTTCTGTAGGTTGCCTGTGCCATGACATCTCCTTACTTGCCCAGATCCCCATCTGCTGCCTTGGCTAGGTCTGTTCCTGTCCCCATCCCTGTACTCATAGATCTCTCCAACCACTCCAGCATGTTTTCTGACCTCGATCCTTCTCTGCTCTCCTTGTTAAAGTACTGTGGGATTGGAGCTCTTTTTGGGGAGATCCCTACTCTGCACACCATGCTGTTGCACACGCTCCTAGATCACCTTCTTCATGAATCTGCCCATCCTCATGGCTTCTGGACACCACACTGTATCACAATCATACAACAGCGAATGAGAATTTGAAGTGCAGTTCATTCCTTTGGGCCCCAGAAGACTTGGATACCCATCAAACAGCTGTGACAACTAAGATTTGCAAACATCTGTGAAAGTGATGACAAAGCTGCTACATATACAAATGATCTACTTTCTGGCTGTTAGAAGTAATGTCTTCATTTCAGTGCTGAGCTACACTCAAGGGGAAATTTTCTCTGAAGAAAATTCCTGTGCAAAAATGTTTAGGATTTGTGGGAAGCCTTGTCAGGGATTCCTGTATTTCAGTAGATATCATTTGCAATTAGTTACTTTTTTATTTATTTGTTTTGTTAGCGTAGTGTTGCCTGTACAATGTTCCTAATGACACTAGCATTTTTGAGGTTTTGATAATGTACATATACTGATGGCATATTCTACATTGTTGAGAAAGAATGAACTGTCAACTTAAAGAATGAACACTTTTACTTTGAGGTTTTTTTAAATTTTTGCAACACACTCACAGCTGGGGATGTGACAGATGTTGTTTCCTGTACACACTATCTTTATTTTATTTTGTTGCATTTTGTTCAGCATAATTTTCCTTTTTTTTTTTCTCCATATGTTTGATAACATCAGCATATGTTCTCTGCCATAGCAGATGACCTTTAATTGTATCTCATGTTGTGAGGCTGATGTTATATGATTGAAGATTTACCTTGAGAATGTCTCAGTAATGCTTAATGGGTCAGTCTTAACCATTCATTGTATTTAAACTGTCCGTACGAAATGCTTATGGATGGTTGGTTATTTGATATATGCACCAGATGTCTGGTGCAGCTCAGCTCAGAGGAGCTTTGCTTTGATACCAGCTATAGGCAATGCTCTGAGACTCACTATTCAAGACATTTAACCATTTTGTACCAAGAGCACGAAGACAGCTGATGGGTGACTGGCTAAATCATTTGATGTGACAGCTCTTAAAAAAAAAAAAACAAAAACAACACAGACATACAGAGAAGTGTTAAGAACAACTGCATGGTACTCACTTCTGTTTGCAGCCATAATTTTTCCATTCCAACCATGCTGCTTTTACCAGTAACTATATTGGCTTTCGCTGTCCTCTCTGTGACTCCATTTTCAGGCATGCTTCCCTCAGCACACACTGCTGCGGTATCGAAATTGTCCTCAAATTCCAATATTTACTTTTGGTTTAACATGCTCTCTACCGACACTAAGACTCTTTTCAGGTAAAACTATTTGTAATGACTAACATACTTTCACATATATACATATGAAACCCATGCATAAACCCCCATAACGATGAACTAAGCTGTCCAAGAATACTGCCTGACTAGTCCCACTTTAGGTAAAAAATGATTCTAACATTTCACCTTTGCTACCAAAACTTACCATCTTAAAATGAGTACCCATTGACTTGCCTGGACAGAAAACTCTATAGATGTTTTTCACAGAATCCCAGTACTAATTAATTTTGTTAGAGGCAAGGAGCATTCATAGACCTTGACTTTATGCTCTGAACTTTCTTGCTTTTGCCTGTGAGCAGAAAATCATGTCAGTTTGGTCTTCACCAGTCAGATTACCTTTAGGGAAAACTCTTTCCAAAAGATTCTGCTGATTGTTATTCTGTCAAGGACATGTTTCAGAACTTGAGAGAAACAACAAACAACAGTCATTTTCACTGTCACTATCATGCTTGTAGGGATGGATGACATTTCCATTTTAAACTCCCAATCCGTGGTCACTTTATTCCGTAAGGTGATTACCAGTTGCTCTGGTGTGAAAAGTAAAAAGATGTCTGTATATGGTCAGAATTAGTCAAAATTATCACTGACTTTACTGGCAGCCACTGCCTTACCCTGAAGCATCTGGATAATGATTTCAGGACTTACTGATACAGCACTCCCAGATGATCCTGAGCTGGTTGCTGTGGAAGTTATCTAATGCTTTTCTAGTTACAGCAGATTGACAGTTTAATAAATAATGTGCACTATAGCTGAAACCTCTGATGAGGTGCTACATTGTGCTGCTCAGGACTTTTCATTCCAACTCACTAACCTCAGCTTTGTTCAGTCATTGAATTATAGCTGTGTTTAGGGATCAAGCTAGACATCTGCTATTTTAAATATTTCAGTATTTTATCCTTCCAGGAGTTAGATTTTACTTGGTTTAAAACCATTAGACAGTTTTTGACACATGACTCCTCTATAATCAAAGATTAGACCAGAAATCTTCACCATGTATGACTTCTTATGGAGAAAATGCCAAAGTGACAACATCACTGTCTGATCATCCTGTTCCAGTCAACAAGTAACTTAATATCAATACAGAATCAGTGGGGCCAAGATGGAGATCTGAGCAACATCAAGTGTGTTATTTGACTTTTTGATGCCACTAACATAACAACTAATCTGTTTGTACAGTAAAATTTGTCATGTCACTTTCCTCAGAGATCCGCAGGTTGCTCTTGACCCCTCCTGTGCAAGTTGCAGTCAATAGATAGATTACAAATAGCATTCATGGTGCTGTCTCAATTGCCATATGACTAGGATATTCCTAACATTGGATGGATATTTGAAATTTCACGTAGTGAAGCCCACTGATATGACAGTAAAGTTTGCTTCAGTAGCGCCCAATTAGGAGCATCGAGACATGTTTTCTACCATGGGAGCCCAGTATGAAACAGAGTTGGAACAGACTCACCAGCAGAGAGGGTGATACGAGGAGTTGTGAGCTGCAGAGATCAAGTACATGATGAACAATTTCTGTTCACTTTTCAGATCTTGTAACAGTAGTGTTGTGTTTGAAAAATTTGTTGACATATTTAAGATCCTCTACAGATTTCTTGATTTTATAAAAGTATCTGTTTTGTCAGAAGTAAATGCTGCAGACAATTTGTTTTCTCTAAGAGACATTTTCCTTTTATGTCTCCAGAAAAAAACAGAACTCACGCTTCATAGGACTACTCCAATGGATATGAACCTTATTGTTACTCCAGATCACTGATGAACAAAGACCTCATGTCCAGTTTGTGACTGATTGACTTCCAGCAGCAGTCTCTGCTATTTATCATTTTCTTTACCTCAGGATTTCATTGATTAAAGATAATAGGTAAAGCGCAGAAGAGCTCACACAATTAGTTGATTACAGTGAGAAAGTGCCAATCATGTCTTGTCTGTGAATGTAATTTCTTCTATCATCACAGCAGAACAGAAGATGACAACAGTGAATGCAGAGAGCTCACATGATTTTCTGCTGGAAACAGTATGCTTTTGTGCCAGCTTTTTTTCCTTTTCTCAACTTAAATGGTCTTAATTTTTGTTTGTTTGTTTGTTTGTTTTTTTAAGAGCAGTTCAATTAAGAGCAGAGGACATAGAACTCTATTAAATTTGCATTTCAGCATATTTGATTATTCTTTGAACTTACACCGAAGATAGAACTAAGGGCAATACTCTATGCTATAATTCAGGTAACAGTCTACTAGTTTTGCATGTATAGAAAAACCTTCTATATATAAAGTTATAAAAGGGAGGTCAGGTAAAGGCTCTTTGGAAATGTAATAAAATTTTGGAGGCAGTGTCTGTATCTGAAGAGACCTGTTCCTATTGTAAAAGTAGCTAAAACTGTTTTCAGCAGCAGCATTGTTTTTAGGATCATCCTAAACCATGTATACATTTGTTATTGAGATCTTCAGATGTTAATTTTTTTTGCCGTATTTTACTTTATTAATGGAACTATGTTGGAAAACAATCATAAATAAAATTCCATATCACCACCACTATTTAGAGCAAGTAATTAATTTAATCTACTTCTCCCCTTGCTTTCAACTCCATTTCAAGTTTCATGATAGAACAAGGTCTTCTGTAGAAGGCATCAAAGTAAAACAGAAAGACCTTTTTGAAAATGCTTCAGGAAATTACTGTGTCAGAAGGAAACCAGAAATTATTTTAAGTAATTGAAGTAAAACTCACTTATTTTTCTTGTGCTTCCAAAATGTCTTTCTTCTCTTTTTCTTTTCTTCTTGTTATAAACATAAGTAGGAATTGTCCAGCTGTGATCTGTGAACCAGCAGAGATGGATAAAAAATTTTCTATTGGTCTGTGGAGAAATGACTACTAACTTGAAGTTGAGGATTGTTGATCTATGTCACAAAAAGTATGCTATGACACTAAAGGTAACCCCCTACGCTCACCTTTTTCTATGGTTAATAAACAGTAGCTTTTGCAACCTTTTATCTATTATTCTTATGTCAATATCATTTAGCTTACAGAACAGGAGGTATTTCTCACAAGACAGTTACCATTAGAATATTTGAAGCTATTCTGCTCTGATTCTCTTATATTTCTTTATTTCTGTTATTCACCATGTGACTATGTTAACATTATGTTACTGAAAGAAGCATGAAAGGCCAAAACAAAAATAGTATTGTAGATCTTTCTCGCTTAAACATAGATTAATATATTCTGTTGTATTTTCCTATGTAGTTGTGCTATCTAGGATTTGTACAATAATTCACAAACAAGTATTAGTATAAAGTGCTTTTTTTCCATAATAAATTATTAATTTCCTGGTTTTAAAATGTCATGTACTGACATTATTAAAGACTTAATTAATTTAAAAAAAAGTTATTATTTGTCTTATGAAAATGTGATTTTTTCATCTCCTGTCAAAAAATAGCTTGAACAAAGAAACCGAACATGCAAAGAAAGAGATGTAGCTTTCTATTACAAATAGAAAACTATAGACAGCTACCTATTTTATAGTTTCTAGAATATTAGGATGTCTAGACTTTAGGAAATATTTGAAACTTACAGAATTAATCAACTGTATTTTAATATAACAAAAAAATCCCATACGAGTCTTACATTTTTACTTGTCATTCATAATTGATTGGTGACTATATAGAAAGATGTTTAAAATTATGTTTCTTTGCAAAGATTTCATAAACTACAACAGACTACTTTAATACTATTCCTAAAAAGTTAACTGTTTCATTTATTACAAATAAAAGAAAGCAAAATAATAAATAACAGCTCCCTTCATTAATATTTAGAGAACCCTTTGATAAAAAAAGAAACAAAATGAAGGGTGAAGAATGCTGTCTAAAAATTATACCTGGGTGAATATAACTTTTTTAAGGCATCAGAATGAAAACTTCCTCTCTCTATTGATTGAGATGAATAAGAGTTGGAAATAGGCAACAGAATTTACTTTGATTTACATTTTTCAATAAAAAAAAAATCTTTCTTGAAAGTATTTTGTACTTCACATATTTAAAATATGTTCTGTTATACCATTTATTTGTAATCTTTTTCCCTTCTGTTTTATATTACCAATGGTGGGAACAATTTGCTGTTTTCATTTTCCATCCATGTCAGCTTTACATGCACTGTGTTGGATGCACTGTGAAAGTATCTAATTCAACAAATGGAACAATGACAGACTGGAAATTGTCTTTTGCTCATGGAAAGCTTATGGATAAAAAAGAAACCAGATTGATTATTATTACTCTTACTCTGTGCTAATACATACATCAATGGAAATTCTTTTAAGACTGTTATAGCTCCAACTTGTAGATCACTGTTTGAAGACTTTTCCAGTTTTCTTTTAGACACTAAAACATATCTCTGATGACTAGCAGTATTCCTTCTGCCTGCTTTTGCTCTCATTTATAGAAGTGCTGTAAAGTACAGATGCTATAGTACCACCGACCTAAAAGATAGACTCCTCCCAAATTAATTAAAAGTGCACTACAGCCTGTAATTTACTTCACAAAAAAGTCTAAATAATAAGAAACAAGTTTTAAAGCTCATATGCACCCCAATGATATAGAATGTCTTGCTGAGCATTAATACAAATTTTCCAATTGTACAAATGTATTAATTAGAATGGATGCTCTTCTGATTTATACCAAGAGACTTGAAAGGAAATTAAATATTTTACATCACAAGTCAATCATTATAAAACACAATTTTTACTAAATACAAACCCAATATTTTTGGACATAATTGAAAAATTGTCCTTTTCACTTTTTTTGTAGGAAAAATACAGTCAATGGATTAAATTTTTAATTCTTATATGTTTCAATTAATTCTATTCCTTAGTAAATGCATTGCAATAGTAGTCCACCTTACTATTATTTTCTGGAGCTTTTTTTTGACATTTCACAACAGTTATTTGTGAAATCAATCAGATGTGAAGAATTTTGAACATTGGCATGTGTTGAAGTAGGATGTAATTGGATATTATAGAGGAACATAAATATTTACAAAAATCAATCTTGTCTATACCAAACATTGCTTTAATCTTTTTCTATTTGCATTTTATTAAATTTTAATCCAATATTTATACATCTCCTTGAGACAGAATAAAAAACTAAGTAAATCCAGACTACAGACCCTACAGACAGATAGACCTTAGCCGTTCCAATGGTATAATAGAACATCAGCAGATAATATGTTTCACTTTAACTTTTCCGTAGAGTGATTCCATGTTACGGTGTTTCTGCCATGTTTTTCTCAATTCAACACAGGTAACGTTCACATCTCCTCTAGACAGTTTCTTTAAATACATGCTTTGTTGCCTCTTTTCTCCACCTTATAGTAAAAATAGAAGCAGAAAAACCAATAATTATATCTTTTTTTGAAATCATAGAAAAGAAAAACTACAATGAAATCCAAAACCAATAATTCATAGGTTTACAATATTAGACTGGATACTGGTGTAATGATCATGGTCATGACCTACAAGGATTACCTCACCTGCAGGTGTGTAAGATCATGACCATGGGGTTCTCATGATTTTATAATACACAAGGACACAGAGCTTTGGGTTTCTGTGAATTTCCAGATTACAAATCACTACTGGTAAACCAAGTACATATTATAGGTTACTACAAAAGCAAGTAAATACACATGCATGTATACTTTATATATATATTTTATACATATATAAAAACCAAATTACAATAGAATTATCACTAGTACATACTAGTAGACATACTACTAGTACAGCACTCACCAAATTGCTCCCAGAAGCGGGGCAGAAAAATCTATTTTCATAGATGCTCCACATCACAGTTTGGAGTCAGCCAGACATCCCCAGTGAGGGTCTGAATTCTCCTGGAGATCTTGTGCAGAGAACCTTGTCTTGGGTAGGTAACAAGTTGCTTTTTGTATGGTTCTGGTGTAGATATGTAAGTGGCCACACATCAACTGATGGGCAGACACCAATTTCGTTTGTCATCACAGTTTCTTTGTTGTGCCAACTGTACCTTATTAGGACATCTGAGCTCCTGGTTAGCTTATCAGGGATGTTCTCATCACTCTCTGAGCTCATGGAGAACATTTCAGACTCCCATTGAGTTCAACAGAAAGCTGAACTCATCAGGGAAACCAAGGGAGCTCCTTGATAAGTAGATATACATCTTTGTCAGTACATTTACCGAATCACTTTAGTGGCTGTTCCCATAAGCCGGGAACTGCAACACTACAGCACATCTTAAGGCAAAGTAAGAANGTTGGAAATAGGCAACAGAATTTACTTTGATTTACATTTTTCAATAAAAAAAAAATCTTTCTTGAAAGTATTTTGTACTTCACATATTTAAAATATGTTCTGTTATACCATTTATTTGTAATCTTTTTCCCTTCTGTTTTATATTACCAATGGTGGGAACAATTTGCTGTTTTCATTTTCCATCCATGTCAGCTTTACATGCACTGTGTTGGATGCACTGTGAAAGTATCTAATTCAACAAATGGAACAATGACAGACTGGAAATTGTCTTTTGCTCATGGAAAGCTTATGGATAAAAAAGAAACCAGATTGATTATTATTACTCTTACTCTGTGCTAATACATACATCAATGGAAATTCTTTTAAGACTGTTATAGCTCCAACTTGTAGATCACTGTTTGAAGACTTTTCCAGTTTTCTTTTAGACACTAAAACATATCTCTGATGACTAGCAGTATTCCTTCTGCCTGCTTTTGCTCTCATTTATAGAAGTGCTGTAAAGTACAGATGCTATAGTACCACCGACCTAAAAGATAGACTCCTCCCAAATTAATTAAAAGTGCACTACAGCCTGTAATTTACTTCACAAAAAAGTCTAAATAATAAGAAACAAGTTTTAAAGCTCATATGCACCCCAATGATATAGAATGTCTTGCTGAGCATTAATACAAATTTTCCAATTGTACAAATGTATTAATTAGAATGGATGCTCTTCTGATTTATACCAAGAGACTTGAAAGGAAATTAAATATTTTACATCACAAGTCAATCATTATAAAACACAATTTTTACTAAATACAAACCCAATATTTTTGGACATAATTGAAAAATTGTCCTTTTCACTTTTTTTGTAGGAAAAATACAGTCAATGGATTAAATTTTTAATTCTTATATGTTTCAATTAATTCTATTCCTTAGTAAATGCATTGCAATAGTAGTCCACCTTACTATTATTTTCTGGAGCTTTTTTTTGACATTTCACAACAGTTATTTGTGAAATCAATCAGATGTGAAGAATTTTGAACATTGGCATGTGTTGAAGTAGGATGTAATTGGATATTATAGAGGAACATAAATATTTACAAAAATCAATCTTGTCTATACCAAACATTGCTTTAATCTTTTTCTATTTGCATTTTATTAAATTTTAATTCAATATTTATACATCTCCTTGAGACAGAATAAAAAACTAAGTAAATCCAGACTACAGACCCTACAGACAGATAGACCTTAGCCGTTCCAATGGTATAATAGAACATCAGCAGATAATATGTTTCACTTTAACTTTTCCGTAGAGTGATTCCATGTTACGGTGTTTCTGCCATGTTTTTCTCAATTCAACACAGGTAACGTTCACATCTCCTCTAGACAGTTTCTTTAAATACATGCTTTGTTGCCTCTTTTCTCCACCTTATAGTAAAAATAGAAGCAGAAAAACCAATAATTATATCTTTTTTTGAAATCATAGAAAAGAAAAACTACAATGAAATCCAAAACCAATAATTCATAGGTTTACAATATTAGACTGGATACTGGTGTAATGATCATGGTCATGACCTACAAGGATTACCTCACCTGCAGGTGTGTAAGATCATGACCATGGGGTTCTCATGATTTTATAATACACAAGGACACAGAGCTTTGGGTTTCTGTGAATTTCCAGATTACAAATCACTACTGGTAAACCAAGTACATATTATAGGTTACTACAAAAGCAAGTAAATACACATGCATGTATACTTTATATATATATTTTATACATATATAAAAACCAAATTACAATAGAATTATCACTAGTACATACTAGTAGACATACTACTAGTACAGCACTCACCAAATTGCTCCCAGAAGCGGGGCAGAAAAATCTATTTTCATAGATGCTCCACATCACAGTTTGGAGTCAGCCAGACATCCCCAGTGAGGGTCTGAATTCTCCTGGAGATCTTGTGCAGAGAACCTTGTCTTGGGTAGGTAACAAGTTGCTTTTTGTATGGTTCTGGTGTAGATATGTAAGTGGCCACACATCAACTGATGGGCAGACACCAATTTCGTTTGTCATCACAGTTTCTTTGTTGTGCCAACTGTACCTTATTAGGACATCTGAGCTCCTGGTTAGCTTATCAGGGATGTTCTCATCACTCTCTGAGCTCATGGAGAACATTTCAGACTCCCATTGAGTTCAACAGAAAGCTGAACTCATCAGGGAAACCAAGGGAGCTCCTTGATAAGTAGATATACATCTTTGTCAGTACATTTACCGAATCACTTTAGTGGCTGTTCCCATAAGCCGGGAACTGCAACACTACAGCACATCTTAAGGCAAAGTAAGAAGATTCAAAAGAAGAAAAAGCTCTGCTGACTACTTAGAATTGTCTTTTTCTCAGGATTTTTGTTATACATGCAACAAACTTTTATTAAAAAAAAAAAAAGAAAAAAGAAAAAAGAAAAAAATGGGGTGTTGTTAACCTAAGCATTGAAGATCAAGAAAAACACAGGCTCTTGTTGGAAAAAAGTGGTATGAATAAATGGTGGATTTTCTTTCTTCATAGCACTCGAGCAGAAGTCAAAGATACACAATTATCAATTATTCTGTAGATGTAATTCTTTCAGCTTTCCTTTTGAGTTTCTCAGGGCATGTAGCCTTTCATTTGGCATCCACTCAGACTAATATTGCTGAAGAATTATCAGTTCATTACCAAAATGGCTTTTCACTTACATCATAAAACTATTAAAGAAAATACTTTTTTTTTTTTCCATTAGCAAAGATGCTAAACTTCACTTCTTCAGTCTTTCTGTCAAAGGGCTTATACTAAATTTAAATGAATACCTTTAATTTCATATGAATTACTTTATTAGAACAAAATATTGATATTACTGTGGCAGAATTTCCATTATTAGCACTAACCAGAAAGAATAAAACATTTATTATCCCAGTAATAACGCTACTACTCAAGCTTATTAAAAAAATAACCTCCTCCAAAAAAAAACCCACATAAAAACCCCCAAGAAAACAACAATAAAACAGTCGCACGTACTGAGTGAAAATTAACAAGCTGCTGTTTAGGAATAAAACACTAACGTTCATTTGACTGCAACGGTTTTCCTTATGTTTTAATATATGTTGTAAGAACATAGTTAACCAAGTATACAGCTGAATTTCTCCTTCTATTAAATGGAAAAGTACTGCAATGAAACATTACATATGGCATACAAACAAAAGTAAAAATAAAAATATAGTGGTCCCACTCTAACTAACTGAACTATAGCCTTATTTGCAGGATTTTTTGACTGCTGTATATGATGAAAATATTAATGATTTTAAAACATGTAAACTCTATGACAAAGCTTCAAATCCTAAGGCAATCAAAATTTTCTGATATCTACTTGCTGGATTGTTTTCCCTATGTTTCCTTGTTTATAGAGATTAAGACAGTTAACACTGAATGACCATAGGATTGTATTTAGGCAAATGTATCCCAAATACTACATGGTCACCTACAATTTTAAGTTCTGGAGTAAGCCAACTAATAATGATTTGTATAGTTCCATGCACCCTTGTTTCACTTAGCAAGACACACTCTGTTGGAGAGTTCAAAAGAATGAAGTGTGGAACATACATTATCTCCATCAAAATTTACTTCTGTAACTCTAGTGAAGTAATGGAATATATTATGAAATTCAATAAGGGCAAGTGTAGGGTGCTGCACCTGGGGAGGAATAACCCCATTCACCAGTACAGGTTGGGGGCTGACCTGCTGGAGAGCAGCTCTGGGGAAAGGGACCTGGGAGTCCTGGTGGACAACAGGATGACCATGAGCCAGCAATGTGCCCTTGTGGCCAAGAAGGCCAATGGCATCCTGGGGTGCATCAAGAAGAGTGTGGCCAGCAGGTGGAGGGAGGTCATCCTACCCCTCTACTCTGCCTTGGTGAGGCCCCACCTGGAGTACTGTGTCCAGTTCTGGGCTCCCCAGCTCAAGAAGGACAAGGAATTGCTGGAGAGGGTGCAGCAAAGGGCTACAAAGATGATTAGGGGACTGGAACACCTCTCCTATGAAGATAGACTAAGGGAATTAGGTCTCTTTAGCCTGGAAAAGAGGTGTCTGAGGGGGCACCTTATCAACACTTATAAATACTTGAAGGATGGGTACTCTTTTGGGTAGTGCCCAGTGACAGGACAAGAGGTAATGGGCACAAACTTGAGTATAGGAAGTTCCACCTAAACATGAGGAGGAACTTCTTTACCTTGAGGGTGGCAGAGCACTGGAACAAGCTGCCCAGGGAGGTGGTGGAGTCTCTGTCTCTGGAGACATTCAAAACCCGCCTGGACGCGTTTCTGTGCAACCTGCTCTAAGGTGGCCCTGCTCTGGCAGGGGGGTTGGACTAGATGATCTACTAAGGTCCCTTCCAACCCTATGATTCTGTGATATTTTCCTGCTCTCATATAACCCTAAACAACCTTGTAAATGAGTTTTATCCTTCCATCTTAATACTGAGTTATAAAGAAAACAGAAATAAGATAACATTATTTTCATGTTTTTTCTTTTTCTTTTCCTGGCATCTTAGTTATAAAAATCTGACTTTTTTGAGTGGTGATTCTTGGACTGTGTCGACTGCAGCTCAAGATGAAGGTTTAGAGATTCAGACTGTAGAACTACACAATATCAAGATTTGGTCTCTTAATAGTTTCTTTCCCCTTTTTTAATAATGAGAACACTACTAAGTTATATCGAGAAATGGCTAGGGATTCAGACAATGATTAGCATTAGCCAGGAGATACTCTTGATTCTACTGTAGCAAAAGAATACAATCTGTAAAGCTGAGTATTAACATCTTTTTCACAATTGAAAGAAGGACACTTTGAGTATTTTTTCTTGTACAGTTGTTCCTTCACTCATTGTAAATAAATTAATTATAAATAAATAAGTTTCTTAACAGAAAGAGCACAAAGTATAACTCTTATAGCAGCCACTATTTATTTCATAAAGCTGTTTTCCACACATTTTTTAAGATCTTCTTCAGGACTCACTATTCCAGTCTCATATAGTCTTAACACGTTCTACAGCTCCACTTTTAAGTAATTATGAACAAGTAAAAGAATAAGCGGAGGTTTACGTAATGTATTTGATATCAAACAGTATTATTTCAGTATCATAGTTATTTCAGCCTTCTTTCCCCAGAAAGTTTCTTGATTTTTGTCAATAATTAATTCTCATTATAGTTGTAGCTTTAGGCTAAAAATTACTACTCAAAATAAAAAGAAAATTTCTACATTAAAGAAAAAAGTAAAAAATGGTTAACTGAAAGCATAGGCTTTCCTCTACCATTTGATAAAATTTTATCCTTCCTTAAACACCAAAATTTTCCAAAAAACAATAGCACAACCAGCTATCAGGCCTGATGGAGCAGCTGGGCTCTATAAAACACTTTGTTGTTGTCATTATTCAACAAGTAAGGCTGTAAAATAATCAGGTTTTCGCCATGTTCCATGTAATTGCACCTAAATTTTACGGCTTTGCATTTGTAGTGTATGAAGAAGTAATGAGAAAAAGTTTCAGGGCAAAAAACTTTCTTCCGTCGTCAGAAAAACACCACAAGCTGATATGAACGTGCTAGCAATACTGTGTGCAGGAACAACAGTTTTCATTATTTTCAGATATAACTATGGTCTGCCTAAATGCTATGCTATGGCAGATGCAGTAAGTTAGCTCCACATTCACCTACTCTTTCACTTCAAAATGATGGAATTTTCTCTTTGGATCAGAACCTGTAGTTCAAGCAGACTGGCTTGGGACTGTATTTCCAGGGAAGACAAGGACTCTCAAATGCACTTGAAATTTACTGTAGAACGGAAAAACAAACGAAGTTCAGATATTTACAGAAGCTATCACATCACTCTTCCACGATATGCTTTGGAAAAAAAGACATTCCTATGTCTTTTTCTCTCCTCCCTCTGCTCTGGCCCCCTGCTCCTCCCATATATATTTTTTTTCCTACTGGTTTTGAGTATTTTATCCTCATCCTAAAAGATAAATTCCACAGGTGAAGAGGGATTCAGGAAGCTGGCTCTTTCCATCTGCTTTCTTGGTACAGTTTGACACTGCATTCAAAGAGGGAATTTAATATTTTAGAAATAAGGAAGAGTGCAATAGTTCACAAAACCTGTAGATGTATACCTATTTTAGAAGCAGTAGTAGTATTTATTTTTAATTTTATTAGAATACGGATCTTAATAATCTAGTTTTTATCATAGCAAAATCTTAACTAATTGATTTTGAAGGAAGATATAGTTAATGATCAAATCTTTAATTAAATGTACTATTGAGGGAAAAAAATAAAAATGAAAAAAAAATAAAAAATGAACTCTTCTGTCTTACTTTTTCTGAGCAGAATTTCCTGTCTTCCATTTTCCAGAAGGAAATCGTGTGTAGGGTCATTTACCCAACAATTAACCACAAATCATTCGTAAACCATCTTATCAGGATTTATAATTCATAAGTCTCAGTCTGAAAATACTTGTATTCAGCAAATAAAAATATTTCTTCCTATTCTATCAAGACTTCCTATTCCAGAAATGAGAAAAACTGTGATACATGCAAACTCCTGGAGGTCTGGCAAATGGTCCATCAGTGAGGAAAGTGTGCATTTGTCACTCTTATACTTCAAACACATTAGAAAAGTATAACCAATAATATTTGGAAGCTGCTCAGTCTTTTAACAAAAAATGGAAAAGAAGACATTTGAAATAGATAAATGTTTTTAAGGGCTTTTGAAGTTCATTTTCCCAGAAGTTCTGAAGCAAATTCTTCCATAATTCCAGTATTACAGTAAGCCATTTATTCTAACAACGGGAAAAAAAGAGTATCTATCACTTGGGTATTTTTAAACTGTCTCCCATAATACATTCCTGATAAATGAAGCATTGCAGGGCCAAGCTATAATAGGGACAGAGCACTACCAGTGAAAGCACTATTGTCCTTGTATTACCTTTAATCTCAAACTGCAGATGCACAGATAGCCTTTGCTCCTTGGGAAGAAAAGTTTCTTTTTCAGTATGTTCAATTCATTTGCTTTGAATAGCACAAATACACATCCACACACATTTTTTTCTCTTATTTTTTCATCAAAGCATTTATCAAAGTGAAGAGGCATTGACCTTTTGTTCCTTCAGAATTTCACTCATATTGAGTCACCACCTAAGTAATGCTAAGTTTTGTCTTAATTCTCAATTATAACTATATTTGGCAAAGGACCCATGCTATCAAAATACATTTTAGAGACATTCTTCTATTACTAGAGAAAAGCTAATGAGTGGTTGAGTCAATAAATGACATATTAGAAGCAAACTTTAAAAATATTTATAAGCAATCATGGTTAGTGGAAAACATAACATTTATCATCGATTTGGAGCAACTGAGTTTGATGTTTGGGTGGTTAAAGTGTAAACAGAAAATATGCCCCATAAACCCCTGTTTAGCAGGGGCTTCAGCTGGTGAAACAAAAAGCAATTCATCATGAAGAACTATCATATTTCATTTTTAATGAGTCTGGGATTAGTGCAGAAATCATTACTTCATCAAAACAGCCTTCTGGCTGTTTAGATGCACCAATTTGAAAAAGGACAAAAATTTCTTTCTTGACATTACACCTAGACTGCACCTACCTTTCTAAAATTATATATTTCAAAATTGCATTAATTCCTTAAGAGACAAATAAGAATTCCAAGTATATTCAGAAGATAAAATACATTCTTTAAATAGGTTGAGGAACTCATGAACGTGCCCAAATTATATATCAATGTACTTCTCTATGAACATAATAGCTAGTAATGACATGGAAGCCAGAGTCATGCATATGTTGAAATTAAAAAAATTGGTGAATGCAGCTCAGTCTTTGAACACAAGAGTAGGGCATTTTTTCAAACAGAATTAGAATATATGTCACTCAAACCAATGAAGTATTTCTTCATCATCCCCCCCCATACACAAAAATCTGTTATAAAATAAAATCTTTGGTAATTTTTAATTATCTTGACTTTATAGTAAAATGAAATAAAAGCACCAGGGAAAAAAAAAAGAAAGATCATACTATATGTATATGAACTAAAAATATAGACAGCATATATTTCTGATAGAATTAAAGTGTATCCAGTAACACTTTAAAACAAAATAATTGGTATAGATGTTTGAGGCAACTAATTTCAATGGTATAAATGTATAAAAACATACAGTGTTGCAAATGTGATTGATGCACATGTGCTTGCATAGAGTTTTCTAATTACGTATGCAAACATTTTCTTAAGAAGTACATCAGTCAATAGAGAAGAGAGTGAAAAGGATTCCAAAAGTTTTAAAATAACACATTTATTTCCTGAAAAATATAGTGAACTGTTTGAATACAAACACTGACAATTTTTTCTATTAAAAAAGTTAATTTGAAATTATAATACATTTAAAATGATATTAATATATTTCACTCTTGTTAGACTTAAGATGAACTAGGTTTTCTTCATGACCTCAGAAGTTTCTAATGCTTTCCTGTCACAAATTACATTTTTTTGTCATGCTCTAGTTACACATGTTTGTGTCCATGTCCTCTTTGGATCAAATGGCAACTACCCTCTTCATCAGGCTTGGGGCCTGCAAAACTACTGCTCACTGCAAGCTCTGGACCACCTGTAGAACTCTGGGCATCATATTGGTGTGGTTGGTTTCTCTGACCAGGCCATCATCATCTTCAGAAAAGAAGACAACCATGATCGTCATCCAAGCTGCCATTTTCTTTCCCCTTCTTCCCCAGTGTGGAAAAGAAGTTCCATACCTGCAATACCAGTTCCTACACTGGTGGGAACAGTTTAGTTCCTATAGTAGTTAGTATGTGGAATGACCATCAGTGCATTCATGCATCTACACGTGGAGGGCTGCTCTCAAAGCCCTCTTCAAAAACATGACACCTAATCAAATGTCAGAACATCACTTCAGGAAGCACGCTACAAAGAGAGCTCCTTCTACCCTGTGCTGTAATTTCTTAATATAATTTAAGTTAATACATCCAGCCAACTGTGTAGGAAATATTGGCACAACTTTCTCATTTGCTAGAATGAAAACCCCTACAAAGTCTTCTCAAGTACCCCTAAGCTGTAAGTACAGACATGAAAATACTTAAAGGGTGTGATCAAACCTCTTGAAAATTCAATTTCTCTTGGTTATTTTAAAGGCATTAAGGGGGGGAGGGGTTAGAGTCTATACATTTTTTTCAACTACAGGAATAATTGTTTCAGAGGGTTTATGTTTGTTTTAAACTCTCTCTGGTGTTTCAACATTCTTCTCAAGATAGGGATAGTAATAACCGGATCTCTGTAACAGTCACCTCTTTACTCTTGTTTCATAGTACCATCAATTACCTATTCTAGTTATGGCATTGGAAACTACTGGAAACTCCTATTTAGTTGATTATCTGCTTAGTCTTTGGAGTCTTTGCATACTAATATGGTCTTCCTAATATAGTCTTTCTGTAAGCACATCTCACGTCATTTAGTTATGAAAAGAATATTTTTCATGTCCTAGCTTACCAAATGATCCATATCCTCTAGCGGCAATGATCTGTACTCTTCGTTATTTAACCAGCTGCACAATCTTTGTCACCTTTAAAATATTGACTGTAACATTGTCTCTTCTAAGTCACTGATAAAAGTCAAAATAATGTGGGATCAGGAATCTCTTCCTGCTCAACTTCCCTCATAACACATTCATCCATGTTAGCTTCACAATTTAATCACATTTATTCAAAAATTATTTGTTATATGTTTATTTATTTTATATTACATTTTAAATGGCATAAAAGTAACTTTTTAAAAAACCCAATATATTTAATGGGTTTTAATGTATGACTATAACACTAAAAGTGTACATACTAAGTTCCAGAAGACGTTTTGGTTAAATGTGTGCCTAGATATAGTTATATTTCAGTTCCCCAAGGCAGATGGAAGGGCATATTTATATGATGCAAAACAAGTAGGTTGTAGCAACAAGTAGGTTGTAGCTACAGCTTGTAGCATTTACTCAAACAGCACAGAGCATACACTTCAGCAGATCAGTTCAAACTTCTTAAACAGAGACATGACAGCAGCATATCTGGATTACAGCATCAAAGTGGAGAGGGGACGTGTGTCTGGCACAAGAGCATATGTGATGACAGTGCTTTTTATTCCAGAAGATGATTGAATTCAATAATCAAATACAAGAATCAGAGGGATGTATCTCTGGACTCTGCTCCCAGATATATATATGGTGATATTCCTTATACAAATACTTGGTCCACATGGCCTTGATGGTAAGTTGTGTGTGTAGGAAAGATTAGGACAGTTTGCTAAATAGATGATCTGCTAGCCTGCAGGAGTAAACTCTTTGTAGACAGAGGCAAAAAACTTATTGGAATAGCTGCCTCTTGTGTACCTTAATACCTTTAAGATTATAGTTTAGTTCCACCTCATCACACCTTTCAGATATAATCAGGTATGTCCCCCAGGATGAGCAGTTGTCAGCCAGTTTCTGTACTATTTTCATAGTTCAAAGGACTTTTGAGAGGAATTCCCCTCTGTTTTTTTCGGGGCGGCAAATACATCTGTCTGAGATGTCTTCAAACAGTGCTCTTAACAGGGGAGCACTGAGGGCTAGCCACCTATTTCAGTATTTTGTAAAGTTTGTGTTTGTTATTTTTTTTAAAAAAATTATATATTCACTTTAAGAAGAGGATACAAAATGGTCTCATAAGCTCTGGCTGAGGGCATAGCTATACGGATGGACATAGATGCCAGAGGTTTCACAAATGAGATTAATTGACCTCAAGCACTAACACTGTACTAGACTCCCAACAAGAGAGGAATATTTTTCCTTAAATATCTACTTTTGGCTAAATTAATTTGATTACTAGAAAGAGATTCACTTGCTTAACACTGGTGTCCAGTTCTGTATTAGTCTCATGCTAAACTGCTGAATGTGCTAAACTCATAGCCCTGGGCCTTTTAAGGCATAGCAGTGGCACAGGTATGCCCTGGTGTAGTCATCCATCATTGTCCCTTTCTCCCAAAGTATACCCCAGAGATGTAGATTCAAAGCTAAACTTAAGCCCTGCTGCTTTTTCATCTATTCACCGGCCAGCCAACCCCAGTTCCTATGGCCCCTTTTTACAGGTTCCAAAAGCTTCACGTTCTTCAGTCCGACTTAAGTGGCTAGGGCACAGGAACCTCAGCAAGGTCACTATCCCCATGAAGAACATTGTGGAGCATGCTGAGCATCCATACTGACAGGAGAGAAAAGAGCTGAACAGAGGTATTTGATAATGTATATCAGGGGGCTTGCTAAAAATTCGTAAAAACTGTGATGTTCAATTTTATTACTTATTCACAGCACTTACCTATGTATGCCCTGGGCTGGATGGATCTCCTCTACCCCTGCTCAACAGCCCCAGGTCTCCACAGATGTGAGATGATCATGCTTAGAGAGAGGGCTAGCCTGCCTTTGGGCAGGCTGTTTGCAGTGATTTGGACAGGCTGTTTGCAGTGTTGTCAGCTGGGACGGGCAACACTTTCTGGGTCTTCACTAATCGGAGTGTCTCTGCCTTGTAATTTATCACACTTTTCAGTTAAGTCCTTATGTTACTACATCTGACCTTGTCAGATCTCCACAGTGGCCAGCAGCTCCCAGGGGCTGGGGATGATAGGGGCTTCCCAAGGGTCTGTCAGGGCAGGGCCTGGCAGCCACGGCTCATCCCAACACCCCAGCCAGTAGCAGGTCAGCTGTGGGGCACCAGGGTAGCCCCAACCCCAGGCATCCGGTGCCTCCCTGAGGCAAGGACTTCTTCCACTTCTTGAGCAGCACAGAAGGATGGGGAATGTGGGTTGTAATCAGTACATAACAGCTCCTCTCTGCCTTTCCTCTCCTTGTTCTTCACACTGTTTCCCTGCTCCAGCATGGCATCCCCCTCAGGATACTGTCCTTCACAAACTGCTCCAGCGTGGGTCCTCTCCTCGGAGTACAGTCCTTTAGGAACTGACTGCTCCAGCGTTGGTCTCCCACAGGCCACAGGTACTGCCAGAAGAACTGCTCCTGTGTGGGCTCTTTTCCATGGGCCATAGCTCCTTCAAGAAGCTTGCTTCCGTGCAGCGTATCCACGGGCTGAAGCTTCTTTCAGGGCATATCCACCTGCTATAGCATGGGGTCCTCCATAAGCTGCAGCGTGGATATCTGCTCTGGTATGGTCCTCCATGGGCTGCAGGGGGGACAGCTGGCAGCGCCATGGTCTTCTCCAGGGGCTACAAGGGAATCTCTGCTCAGGGGCCTCCTCCCCACTCTTTTTCTCTGGTCTTGGTGTCTGTCACAGAGATTGTCCCTGCAGCCCCCTGCTACCACCACCTGGACACATAAACCCAATGCAGCAATGAACTACCTGCCTACCATTTCCAAAGGTAGGTTGTGAAAAAAACCCCAAACCAACAAAACAAAAAACATAAAAAAAATGCAACAAACCCCTAACATTGTTAGTGTTAAATTAATAAAAATCAGAAACATTATATATAAGGGTAAAATGAAGTTAGTTACCAAAATTATGCTGAATATGTTTCCCACTGTCTGTGCTGCATCAAAATAACCGTGGCCAGCAGGTTGAGGGAGGTGAACCTACCCCTCTACTCTGCTCTGATGAGACCCCATGTGGAGTAGTGAGCGCAGCTCTGGAGTCCTCAGCACAAGAAGCACAAGGTCCACCTGTTGGAACGGGTCCAGAGGAGGACCACGAAGATGATGCGAGGGATGGAGCACCGCTGCTATGAGAACAGGCTGAGAGAGTTAGGGTTGTTCAGCATGGAGAAGGGAAGGCTTCAGGGAGACCTTATAACGGCTTTCCAGTACCTAAAGGGGGCCTACTAAGAAAGATGGGGAGGGATTCTCTATCGATAAGATGAGGGGTAATGGTTTTAAATTAAAAGAGGGTAGATTTAGATTAGATATTAGGAAGAAATTCTTTACTGTGAGGGTGGTGAGATACTGGAACAGGTTGCCCAGAGAAGTTGTGGATGTCCCAGCCCTGGAAGTGTTCAAGGCCAGGCTGGATGGGGCTTTGAGCAGCCTGGTCTAGGGGCAGGTGTCCCTGGCCATGGCAGGGGGGTTGGACTAGGTGATCTTTAAGGTCCCTTCTAACTTGAACCATTCTGTGATTCTATGATTCTATACTTGTACAAAAGCAAATGGTCCTTCATTAATTGATCAAAATGATATGAAGTCAATATGAAGCACTAGAGCACTGTGTACTATATTGCTGATATAGTGATGAGCCAAAGTGGAGAATCAGAATAAATTTATAGCTATCAAGGGTTCCTTTTAATCCTGTGTTTAAACGTAAAATTTTGGTTGTATATGCTTCTTAATAATTTCTCCAATTCTTAATGACTTGTGAAAATGTTAATTAGAATAATTGCAGAAGTGGAAAATTGAACTAGCTGAAAGATAAAATATCGATTTTGTATGTCTTCTGTATAAAGATGAATAAGAATTTCTATGTTTAGTTACTATGTGTGATTTGTAGCTCAGTTAATGTCCATTTCCCAAGCCACAAAATGTAATTTTTATTCCAGCATCCTGCAGTGAACAAACAAGAAGGCAAATAAATAAATAAATAAATAAATAAAGGAGAGAAGTTATTCTTGATGATAAGAGCCTTCGGACTGGTATTGAAAGAGGAAATCAATACGAACACTGTCACTAAAACTGCTCTATCCTTCTGATAAAAATGGCAGTAAGCCTTGGTAGAAATAATGCATCTTGATTTAGCAGAGAAAAATAAATAAATGTACTTAATTATAGCTTGTGTTTATTGTAGAAGACCAGAAGTAGCACATATGATAAACACTTCTGTTAAAACTACTGAGGCATATTGTGATTTTACTTTGTCCCGTGTGACTTCCCTGAAGAGATTGGTTTAGATAAAAAGTTTTCATATTTTCCTGCAGAATTTCCAATTTTCATGAAGAAAAAAAGCGAGAAAATGCACTAGATCAGGTAATTATTAGCCAACTTGAAATGAATTAGTAGAATGCTTTGCACAAATACTAAAAAAGGCAATAGACAAAAATTAGGGTGGACTCTTGCAACAACGTATTACAAACTTCACTTTATTGTGAAGCTCAGCAGCAAGCAGCTATTTGAACTCCCACAAAGTTATTCCTTATAATGTAATAAAATAAACTTTACTTGTCTAGGAAAGACATAACCAATGAAAAATCAACCATCCCGTCACTCTTTTATAAAAGAAACTTTAAAAATAATGTACAAGAATTCCATGATAGATCCTCTTGCCTACTAATATATAAAATGAAATATCTCGAGCAAAACTCAGTCAAGGAATAAACAGCTCTTGGCCTGTAGATTCATCAACATTATTGTTGGACTCTTCCAAAACTGAATCATCTAGCAAATTAAATTTGTTCCATTTACTGGATGCGGTTATCATCTGGGTTAGTAAAAACCTATGAAAGTCTGGTGGAGGGAAAAGGTAAAGAAAATAAAAGCAACATAGGACAATAATTTCATATTACTTAGCATAATAAGAGAAACTACCAAGCAGCCAGGACATCTTTTGTCATTATCTTTTGCTGGTGATTAGTTTCTGTGAGACTCTCAGATTCGGAGATTTGTCTACCTGGAAATGATTTGTCTGTCTCAAACTAGATGATGAGTCAGGCCTGGCAATGGCCTTAGATCACATTGATAAAGCAAGACTAGTGTTAAAAGCAGAAGCACTTTCAGTTTTATATGTGGCTTGCTTTTGAAACTGCCAGTGTGATCACGTGGTGTGCAGTTAAATGTTAGACATTAGGTGCTGTGCAGTCACAGGGCAAAGTAGGAAAGATTTAAAATGGTAGGTAGTGTAATACAACGAAGTTATGTATAACGCTTATTTATTAACTGATACAACAAGCCACTCTGAGCCACCTGCCCTAGAGAACTTGAATGACTCTTTATCAGGGAGTGTAGTGACAGGATGAGGGGTAACAGTTTTAGACTGAAATGATGGATTTAGATTAGATATTAGGAAGAAATTTTTTACTGTGAGGGTGGTGAGACACAGGTTGCCCAGAGAAGTTGTGGATGCCCCATTCCTGGAAGTGTTCAAGGATGGTTGGATGAGGCTTTGAGCAACCTGGTCTAGTGGGAGGTGTCCCTGCCCACGGCAGTGGGATTGGAACAAGATGATCTTTAAGATCTCTTTCAACTCTAACCATTCTGTGATTCTATGACTCTTCAGAACAAATATCAAGGCACTGCAAATGTAGACACTATGGTTAACAGGCTAGTGTGCTGTAAGTTTTGTAAAATAGTTCTTCATATTGATGCAAGCTTATGTAAATGTTGGCATATTACCATAGTCCCAGAGAGTGTAGAGAAATGTGAGGTAGAGTGCAACAATTATTCAGCTAAATCTATCAATAATCGAGGACATTTATTAATAATGGACCATTAGTGATGACAGAGATATGACTTGTTCATGCTGAAACAGCACATGATGAGAACAATAAGCATAATGGCAAAAAGCTTTTACAATCAGACATCTAATGACTAAGAAGCATTTCACTTGCTACCAATATTAATAACGCCAATAACAATACTCTTAGACATGAGAAGGTTCAGAAGATTTTGAAGGATTACCTCCCAGGGCTATTTCTAGATTTCTAGCCACTAACAGTATGTAACTAATTTATTTTCTTCCTTCCTTCCTTCCTTCCTTCCTTCCTTCCTTCCTTCCT
>VXBO01006820.1:13240-31274 GCA_013400135.1 Rhinoptilus africanus
CAACTATTATTTATATTAGACATTAAATTTTAAAGCTTTATTCCATGTTTCTGTTTGTGGGTTTTTTTCGATATTCCAATAACAGCCATCACAGAAATCTGCATCCTGAATGATGATTGTTGTTACTTACATTTTAAGAAAGTAACAGACATTTCATTAATTAGTTGCATGTTTATCAAATTTCTATCCACATAATATGGTCAATTACTGATTGCTTTTTATCTACTGTTTATGAACTGAGAACTATACAAATTCCAGTAGGTAATTCATCACACTGCAGTCACCTGCTCATTATGAGTTGCTACAGAAATTGACTAAGTTGTTAGTATTCTGATCAGCTATGGAAATATAATTGGTAGAAAAAGCTGACCCTGCATATTTCGTAGGAGAAAAAAAAAAAAAACACAATCAAAAAANAAAAACACAATCAAAAAAACAAAAGGCAGGAGGAGGAGCAGAATATATCAGAACAAGAAATGAGGGGGAAAAAAAAAGAATTATATGTCAATGTAATTTTTAAGGTTAATAATTTGTTTTCAGTTGTCACACTGTATTATACCAATAACAAACATGTTGTGAATCCCACTGCTTTTAATTAGATCCTTTCTCAGTTTAGTAATGAGCTATTACATTTTAAAATAATGAGAGAAGATTTTCTATTATCCATCAAAATATTCTGTTTTGCACAAAGCAGTGCTGCTGAGGAATGAACTCTTTAGCCAGGGAACTGACTGGTTTATTCCTAAACTTAAGATACAAATGTAATAAAAAATGAAAAAAAAAAAGAAAAAAGGAAAAATCTACTTCTGTGAATTTTGGACTTCTGAAATACAGAATCAGGTGATAGTCAGAAAAGTGGCAATAATGTAGTATTAGTACTCTAGCAATTCCAAGTGTCCCTATGACTTAAGAGCTATTTTTATATTGCACCAAGATTCAGAAAAGTTCTATATTGAATATTGTTCTTCATTACTTTAAACACAACAATCTCAGAGTTGGAATGGCTGGTTTACCCAGATGACATTGGTAATGCCTTTTTTTTTAGTGTATATATTTCTGATAAGATAGCTCATCGTATTAGACATTGCAGATGCTTTAGACAATTCTGCCTGGATTTGCATGCTTTAGTGGAGACAAATTAACATCTTACCTTCTAAAATTTGAGTTAGATTTTGCAAATATTTACTTAAATGTGTTTGCTAATGCTGGTCTCAGAATTATTTCTTAACTTAAAAATTTACTTTTTCATAGTGGAAAGGGTGTAACATTGCATTATAGTAGTTTCTTAGCTTCTGGAGAGTAAGTCATGGTGTATGGTCTATACATCTTACTAACAAAAGGGCTGGCTTTTGACATCAATCCCCATATCTGTTTAGCAGTAGTTAATTCCTCAACACACTATTGACTAAAGAAAAAATCAGGTTTATTTTTCTTTTACTCTTTAGTGTTCTTAGATTTTCATTCTGTGAAGATGATAGTGCAGATGTCTCAATGGGAAAGATGTTCTCTTCTGTGAATAATATATAGAATAGATATATAGAATACAATACTGCTTGGGTGCAGGTTTTTTTTTAACTATGCCAGCAGTATTACCATAGCCTTTTCATAAAGTTTAGTGTTTAGTCATAAAATTTTGAGACAATACATGTCATATGAAATTTTGGATTGCAAGCTGTCTATAATTTCATGTTAATTTTATTGGAAATGAATGGTAAAGTTATGTACATTTTACTTTGGGGTAGCTCGCTCTCTTCACATGTTTCTAATAAATATAAATATGGAAGACAGTACTCCAGAAATCCATGTGCTTAAGTAGCAACAGAGCAGGTTTTGTGAAAAATAGTTTTCTATAGGAAAACGCATGTCATGTGTTTGTGGTTTAACCTCAGTAGGCAGCTCAGTCTCACACAGCCCCTCATTAACTTCTTCCCACAGTGGGATGGAAGAGACAATCAGAAGAGCAAAAGGGAGGAGGTAAAGACAGTTTAGTAGGTAAGGCAGAAGTTGTGCACGCAAGCAAAGAAAAATAAGGAATTCATTCACTACTTCCCATTGTCAGGAAGATGCTCAGCCATTTCCAGGAAAGCAGGGCTCCATCATATGTAACAGTAAGTTGAGAGGACAGATGTCATGACTGTGAACATCCTTCCCTTTCTCCTTCTTCTCCCAGCTTTTATTGCTCAGCACAACTTCATATGGCATGGGATATCCACAATGGGTATGGTGTACTGGGGACAGCTGTCCCAGCTCTGTCCCTCTCCAACTCCTTGTGAACCCCCAGGCTACTCACTGGCAGGACAGCATGAGAAACAGAAGGCGTTGACACTGTGCAAACACTCTTCAGCAATAGCAAAACCATTGGTGTATCATCAGCACTGTTTAGTCACAAATCCAAACCAGAACCATATAAGGTCCGATGAAGAAAATTAACTCCATCTCAGACAAAACCAGTGCCTACATTTAACCTTAACCAGGTAAGAGTAATGAGAATGATATTCCTACAATTTTCAGGGAATATTTGAAACAAAGAAAAGATTTCCTCTCTGGGGATTCACACATTCTAGGATTATTATTTGCAACCCAGAAAATAAGAAGAAACCAAATAGACATAATTATATAGGACATACTGTTATTAATATACAGGTCTTACTTACAAGTTTTTTCCAAATGGTTCAGGTGATTACTATAATGAGGGCCACTAGAGGAATAATAGCTTATATAATGCAGTTAAAATATCTAAGTAACATAGCGTATTTCATGCCAACCCATATTTTCACAAACATTTAATCTGATTCTGTCTGAAGCACCTCCTATATGGTACTAATCATCTTAATTTTTAATTAAGGAAAAAAATAAAAAAAATGTCACTTATGGAAGCAATGATTCAAAGTATTTCACACAAGAAATACAATAAGAAATTTTCCTCTTCTCATTTCCTCTGAAGTTTGCATTTGGATCATTAGGATCTTCATTTCTTGAGAAGCAGAGATGGATTCTCTCTTGTAATACTGAGTATGGTATGTATCTGTGAGGATAATCATGGAGACTTTGTGCCTGCAGTGAGCCATGTGTCTTCAGCATCCTGACTATTGTCAACTGGATTCTGAAGGATCACACAGCTGACCTCAAGAAATCTCCAGAGAACAGAGGTCAAAATTATCATCAAAATGTTAAGGGAATAATAATTGTACATCCCATTGCAGACATGCTCTCTCAGCACTTGGGTTGACGCTGGGCTCTGAGTAACCAGAAAGTACAATTCTGTAGCAACTCAATAGTGATAAGAGTTGAATAGATATAGTCAGTTAGGGGGAAAACGAGGATGTGTTAGATTGCGTTGAACAAATCTCTACTAATCTTTTTTTTTTTTTTTTAAATAATCTCGGAAGATATTTTATAATTTATTTTGAAGTTTGTATGCCCTCCAAATATGTATAGATGCAAACATATTTCAAAATTCTACTGTGCCCAAGGAGTGCTGTCTGACATGATTTTAAATGACAGTTTTAACTGTTAAATAACCTATGCAGAAATAAGTGCATCAACTTATGTATACCATGTGTTGCATGATTTCATACTATGTAGAAGTACTATATGCAAAATAAAATAAATTTGTACCTGAAGTTTTGCCAGTCCTATTATGTAGCAAGGAATGAGCACAATATAAAAGTAATACAAAGAAAGAGAAAGCAGGGCTTCAAATGTTTAAAAGAAAATCTTTTGGTATGAATAGCTTTGTTAGTGGTAGCAACTTCTATTGAATTGAAAAGTTACCCTAAACTACTAAAATATTTTGAGGAGGTGAAATAGGAGAATAGAGATTATGGACTTTTCCAGAAGATCCAGATCTAATTCAAAAAGAAATTAATTCAGGGAAGCATTATCATCTGCTTTATTCAAGTTGTCAGTATGAATGCTTATGGGTTTATAGTCTCTGAATCTACAATAAATAAAAAGACATTTTAGAATAATTTGCAGTGATGATTGTTATTCTGATATTAACCTTACTGGACCTTAATTATAAAGGAGATCTATGCTCGCACACAGAAACACACATATCTATAACCACTGTTGTCTGTCATCTTGGGTACACAAAATCCAAGCGATTAGGTGATTTTATATATCAAAAATACCTATTTTCTCTTCTTCCATGGGGATATTAGACAACTTTTCACATTTCACACTTTGACAGAGACAACCCAAAATACTGACTTTCTCTGTCAATTATTTTTTTCAAGCGAAAAGTAGGCTGAGTGAAAATATGCAAATACCTACCGTCTCAGTGGGGAAGAGGAGGTCATTGTCAATCCATTATAGTTTACACTTGTAGAGAAAATATTTACAGGAAGTAATTTTGTCTTTACCAAGAACATCTGTGTAAATCTGTTCTCACCCTTGAATAGCTGAAAGCAGTGGGGTGTCTCTTTGCATACGACTAAACATTAGCAGGAGATTAGCAGTCATAAAAGCAAACTTTTAAAGCATTGCTTCTTATGGCTCATGCATGGGAAATGTCAAGTCTGAGTTCATCAATACCTTGATGGCCATGACCAGCCTTACCTGACCAGGGTCCCAGTCCGTGCCTGTGCTGTGCCCATCGCTCTGCCTGTCTCCAGCCAAGTTGCAGCCTGGACATGGACTTCCTGATCCAAGCAGGAATTTAAGCCCATAAAATGAAGAATATACAGTTATTGCAGAAGCCGATCAACACAGTCATGTTGGTTTCAGTGTCAAAACAATCTTCTTCATTTGATTTATAATTATGCCTCACCAGCCCAACTCAATACAATCTTTGCAAAAACATGAAAACAGTCATGTTAGATGCCTCATCTAACCCATAGCTTTTCAGAGCTAAATAGTTGCTTCCATATCACTATTTAAATTCAATATGATTTTTACTTTATTTTATTTTATTTTTAAATTGAAAATATTTTTCCACCAAGAAAAAATATTCCCTTTAAAAGTGATATTTAAACTGCAAAAATGCTTAGGAAGTTGAAAGACATTATCAGAGGAAAGCCATTATGTCTTGTGTTATTTTTTCCTCATGTTTATAATCAAGAAACATGGTACAGGCAAGGAGAGGAAGAAGTTTAAAATGGGCAAGATCTGATCTTCATTTCTGTGTGATGGCAATAAAAGGCCTTTGGTAGAACAGAATATAAAACATTATGCAGAAGCAGAATGTTTCTTACCAGCCAGAGAATGAAAGAGAAAGAGAAAAAGAGAAATTTGGGGAAAGGACAAAAAAACCACTTGACTCACTTTTCTTGTCATCCAGTACTAACGTAAAGCAATTCAAAAATTAAGATCAGTTTTTATTATCACATATTATACAGTTTACATACACTGAAACCTAACCCATTATTGTACAATACTGAGTATAGCAGCTATTGTAGCCATGCTGATATGGGAAGGTCTTTAAAACTGTTGCTGAACCTTTGCTAACCAGTAACAATTAACATAAACTGATGTAATAGGCATATGGCAAATAGAGAAAAAAATTACTATACCTATAAAACATATCAGTGCTATGCAGTATTGTTTGCTAGTAATGTCAAGTGAAAATTAATAAATTCTACAGTTGCTGGACCATAATGGTATTTTATTGGATACTTTTTAGTAGAAGAGGGAATTGATTTTCCATAAGTAAGAAATTACAGAGCTCTGTGGAAACACATATTTGAATTTGATTGAGCCCATGATAAATGTTACTTATTTATTTTTTCATCATTTTCTGCTATTTATAAATGTAGTGTAGAACTAATGAAACATACATGGGAACTGTGGGATGTGTTAACCCACAGATGCCATATTTTCTATTTTGTCAGATCACAATTATTATTTGTACTTCATTGAAATGTAGCTACTAATTCTCCAGAGTTCCACTGTTTCAAAGAGAGTTAGGGATGTTCAACACTTCATATTTTCATGAATGTCTGTAGAAGTAGAGTAAAAGTAACAATGATTCTGCAGCCATCACTGTCTTCCTCTGTATTTGTATGTTAAATATTGTTAACAGGTCTCATTCTTGGCTTTTCACCTCACTTGCTAGTAATAAGAGCTTCCTTAGCAATAAGTGCTAGAAGATAAGACAATAAATATGGAAAAATAAAGGTAATTAATTAATTCTATGAAATCTGAGGAAATTAGGCTAAATCCATTGTCTATCAACATACACAAATCAGGATAATATCCAAAGTACAATCTGACAGATGTCATTAAAACAGTACTTAACAAAATTCCACAAATGCAGAAAAGGCAGGAGAACTGCAAGCTATACATAATAAATAAATGTTATTTATTGGATTTTAGAGAGCTGTGGTTTTTTTAAGTACTGTGTAAATAACTAAACAAATCCAAGCCTCCTAGTAGTATTTCTGGAAGAAGCAAACCAAACCTTTTTTCATGAAAAACATTAAATTTTTTTCAAGCAAATCTAAAGCAAAATCTTTTTAAGTAAATAGAAGCATACAGATAATAAATCACGCATTTTTGTACTTGTATGTCCACTGGCATTGCTGTAAAATGGACAAGAACCTGGAGTGCAGCTCAGTAAACTGCAACCTTAGAAAAGATTTCATCAAGGCCTACCCAGTAGCAGTTTATCCAGTTTATATCTTACGTCCTTTATAAATCCACCTGAGAGAAAGCAGCTAGAATATAGAGGATCAACCACATTCACATTATGTAAAGCAGTGTAATTGAGGTGTCATGAACACAAGCAGCAAAAATCCATCTTTATTCCAAAAGGTAGCTTTTATGATGCTCAAGCAAACAGAGCTCACACACACCTAATGCAAATTGAGGCAAAATATTAGCTACATTTCAATTATCTTTAGTCTTGACTATATCCTTTATGAATTACAGCATTAGTAGCATTATTTTCAAATAATAGTAAAAAATCCAGGACCAATAGATTTGTACTGCTCAGATAAAGCAGAAATCAGTGTGCATAAGGATAGCACAACCAGGCCTTACATGACCTTCAAGAAAGACTAAACTTTGAAAATACTGTTTATTATTATGCATACATCCATCTTTTGTATTCTAAATTGTAACCATAGGGGTAGTGTTAGACACTCATAACAAGTCTCTCATTAAGTATTCTGTTTTCATTGTAGCTGATTTTGCTTTTTTTATATATATATGTGTTTGTGTAGATGTTTATGTGACACCTCCATTGCAATGGAAATGCACTTAGAACTGTGCTGAATGAGTGTGCTATCTTTGCTGTTGATCTGAATGTGATTTTTTTTTCAGATTGTTAAGTGCAATATGGGTAATAAAACTCGAGGAAAGCCTTATTATGTTCAGAAAGGAGGTGAGGGTTTAACAATTTAATCAAAATGTTTTGTGCAGACAGTTTCACCCTTCTGTCTTCCCAATTAACAAGTGTCTTAAACACAACAAGATATTTGTGCCAAAGACAGTTCTGCATACAGTTTCAAATTTCTATCTTGAATTTCCAAAAGTGTGATATATTATGAAATAACCTGTTTCAGAAAGAATTGCCACATGATGATGTAGGAAGAAGGACCAAGCCAAATGTAAATATTCTCCCTAACTTAGACTTCATTGTTGAGGCAAAATATTCATCACTGCTTTTTAAATGGTGGGAGTTTTATCAAAACCAACAATCAAGATACTGAAAAAGTATAGGACAAAAAGTTTCAAATAGCATTACTTTAGCAGCCCATGAAAACTTAATTGTGTGAATTCTGTCTGTCTGATCACTTGGTATATCCACCTCTACATTCATTCCAGGAACTTAATGTCTCTTTCTGATATTTTTCTGTAGTATAACAGCATAAAACATGGCATAGTATAATATAATATAGCATAGCATAACATAGCATAACATAGCATAGCATAGCATAGCATAGCATAGCATAGCCTAGCCTAACATAACCTCTTCTACAACATAACAGTTTTCATTACAGGGCTTTGCCAGAAGGTGCTATGCCTTCATCAGAGCAATGACACTTTGATAAAGCACTAGTGCAATACATCATCAAGAAGCTGCATAGGGTGATGTATTGGTGTAATATATCAAAATGCCACTGCTCAGGAGAGGTTTGATCCTGCTTCTGTTGAAGTCTGAGGAATATTAGCATTGAATAAAATGAAAAGAAGGATCAAGACCTTAATGTGCTTTTACAAAATGACTTTTATACCCTTCTTTTTTCATCTTTTAGAAATCTTTTTTAACTTTGCCACATTTAGTATCTTAATTTAGTATTCTTAATGAAGGTTTGTATTATAGGATTTAAGAGAGAAAGGCATAGTAGATTATCAAATGTGTATGTATTGAGCTTCAAAAAATCACTGGGGATTTATGGGATAATAAAGGGAGAGGATTTTGAGTTTGTATGGCTTGCACTGTGAGATTCAAAGTTGGTTGCAGTGGGAATAAAACCTTAAGCACTGGCAATCTAAAAGATACTTGTGCTGAAAATGCCATAAGATTCTGAGACTATAGCAACATCAATAATGGCCTAGGCTGAAGATCACATATATCTGCAGTATCCTGCCCATGACGCTGCCTAAATGTCACTTGCTTAGACAAGAGTTAAAAAACAGTAACAAGGATATTGTTCTGCCTTGTGTTTGGCACATTCAATGTCTTTGCTAACCTTCTTTGCCACTTCTGTCCTCTCACAGAATGTTTTCCATCTGCCTCTTCACCGCCTCCTAAGACCTATCAAACCACCCTGGGGCAGCTCCTAGGAGCATATGCAGTGCTTTCAGATGAACTGCAAATCCAAATTATTGTTGTTTTTATGATAAGACATCACACTCCCCTGCCATTCTTAGGGCATCTTGCCAAAGATAACAATCTAAAAAATAATTGCCTATCAGGAAATAATTGACTAGTAACTATATATGTTTTCATTGTGATATTTTCTAATATTGAATTCTGGAACTGCCTCTTTTCCTGTGAAGAAAGAGAGAAGGATTATCTTTGTTCAGGCTTAATACAACAGATTCAGGATCTTTCCAGTGGTGTAATTTAACAGTCCTTAGTGTTATAAAACCCCATATATTCACATATATCTTTTTCCTGATGTAAAAACTAAGTTTGGTTTGTTATGTAATAATTATCACCAGGTTAAATTCACCCCAGTCAGTAGAATTTGGGCCTGTCTGACATGTAAGTCCTTCCCAAAACCAGAGAGTTAGATTTCTATTATGATATTTTTAAATAACATGTGTGACACAGACATATAAACATTTTTAGCACCTGCTTTCTTCTACGAAATAGTGTATATCCTGTTGCAGGATGGATTTCACTGGATTTTCTAGTTATTATAGAAGAGAAAGCCTAAAAACCATACATTTTCCTCTGTTAGGATTTTCAAACCTGAAAAATACTATCACATTATGAAAATATTTCCAGATTAATGCATTAACACCTGAAGTTGGTTATTCAGTTTTTGTATCTGTTGTAGTACATTTCTTTAAAAGATATAATTGCTATTAAACCAAAGGAAAAACAAACATTGAAATAGGAAAGCTATTGAAGTGAAATTCAGAGAATTTTTGAAGCTTTTATCTGTAATACTTAGTTGCTTTCAGAAACAAAGTCTTCAAAAAAATCCTTAAAGATGTAGCCAAATATAAATGGATGGAACATTTATTGAGTAGTCTTTGAGAAATCAATGTCTTAACTTTGGCTTTTCTGGGCACTTCCAACTCTCATGGTTCAACTTTCTCTTTTCTAATGACAAACTGCAACAAATATACTTTAATATGTTTAGTTTTGGGGTTTTTTTCCCCAGAGACAAACTAAAGAAAATTAATTTACCTTTATAAAAATTAAAGCACTATAGTTTTTGGGTTTTTTTCTGCTGTGACTCTTTCCATATTGAAATGGTAGGATTGAAAAATGTATTTTTCCTTTTTTTTTTTTTTGGATACTAGATACCATAAAATAAAAGGTTATTTCATCATTTGAATATTTGAGTCACAACATTCTCCAAGTACTGGAAAAAGCAACCCTGGTTAACGGGAATATTTGGTACATATTTGGTATATCATTTCTGAAATGAATAGGAATAAAAACAATGGTAAAAGGAAATATTGTGTTACTACTTAGTTTCATACTGAGTCTTGTGAAGGCTACTTCATGATGGGAAACTACAGTAACAAATAAGACATAACAAAATTCCAGTTACTGTCAACATGGTTTACTAACAGAAAAATTTAATAGGAATTGTGCAGGTTTTTAGAGAGGGAGGAGGAATTAGAGGGAAAGATGAGTGACTTACTCTTCTTTCTTCCAGAATTTACATCCAATAAATTTAGTTCTTAAGAGATTGGAAGAAAAATAGCCTCTTAAATATCAGTTCAAAAGAATACAGCTGTCGTATGGCTTACTTCTGGATTTTGAAAGACAGCAACGGAAATTGAGTATATAACTCATAAAGACAGCTCAGAGATGTTGTAAAACCTGAAACGTGTTTAACAAAAAGTGAACTTCTAAACAGATGTAGTTAAATCAAAAAATCCTTATCTGCAGATATCCTTAGATCCATTTGCAGATATCCTGTTTGAATCCATTGGTGTGGTCATCAAGGACTGGTTACTCTAGCATCTTTTATTAGCGTAATTGCATCATTAAAATCAGAATATAGGATAAAATAACAAATTTTTTGGCCTTAAACATCAGTTTCACAGACAAAATTCATGGCCAACAAAGTTAATAGAAACTACAAGATGCATACAAATTTATGCACAGAGCTGGAGGGGAACAAGACCTCCTGAAAATTAAAAACAAATTGAGAGCTGCAGAAAAAACAGGCAACATGCAGCAATGACACTTCCTAAGTGAAAGAGTAGCACAAGCTCTTTCTCACAATGTCCCTTAATAGCAGAATGTTAAAAGGCTAAGCACCATAAAGGAAAGCTATACAAAAAAAAAGATGTCTACATAGTGGTGTATTTAATCATTGTGGGGGACAGCAGATGGTCTAGAGAAGTTTCAAAATTTTTAACAACCTAGAGAAAAGGGCTTCTCAAAAACTTTGAATCCATGCTAGTAGTTTTAATATATGATCTGTAGCAATTGGCTGAAATTTATCCTTTGGTGAAATAAGCATGTTGTTAATTAGATGTTAATATCAAGTGGGATTCAGTGGGAGTTTTACCATTGTTATGAGTGAAAACAGAATAAAGCCACACTAAACACATTTGAATATCATAACCTGAGGTCTTATGGCTGTCTTATTTTGAGTTTAAAAACTATTAAATAGAGCTTTAATGTGAATAATTAAAGAAAACTTTTCATCAGTATATCATGCTGCTTCTTTGCACAGAGTTTTCAGTAACTGCACAGGTATTGGAGCGCATATATATGGTACTTATATTTCTGCTCCATGGTTTATATTAGATCAATAGAATAAATAGAAAAGTGTAAGAGTCAAAGTTATAAATATCATATTGTTAAGTTGCCATACCATCTGAACTAGAGAAGAGAAACAAAAACTAGACAATCAAACAAATCTTTTAGAAAGGGGGGAAAAAAATTAAAAAATCCATATAAATGTATAACAATCAATTCCTAATCTAGTCAGACATTATTGATTTCCATGTGTATCATCCTACATTTAACGGCACAAAAAAAAAAAAAAGTTTTGTTGGCACCTTTCTAGTTTTACTTTCTCTTTCTGTAGCTGGTAAGTGTATCAAGTGAATGAGAAGCTCAAGATGAGTCAACAATGTGCACTGGCAGTCCAGAAACCCAACCACATCCTGAGCTGCATCAAAAGCAGCGTGGCCAGCAGATCAAGGGAGGTGATTCTGCCCCTCTGCTCTGCTCTGGTGAGACCCCACCTGTAGTACTGCATCCAGCTCTGGGGCACCCAACATAAGAAGGGCCTGGACCTGTTGGAGTGAGTCTGGAGGACAGCCATGAAGATGATCAGGGGGATGGAGCACCTCTTCTATGAGGACAGGTTGAGAGAGTTGGGGTTGTTCAGTCTGGAGAAGAGCAGGCTCTGAGGAGACCTTATAGCAGCCTTCCAGTATCTAAAGGGGGCCTACAGGAAAGATGAGGAGAGACTCTTGATCAGGGCGTGTAGCGATAGGACAAGGGGTAATGGTTTTAAACAGGAAGAGAGTAGATTTAGATTAGATATTAGGAAGAAATTCTTTACTGTGAGGATGGTGAGGCACTGGCACAGGTTGCCCAGAGAAGTTGGATGCTCCATCCCTGGAGGTGTTCAAGGCCAGGCTGGATGGGGCTTTGAGGAACCTGGTCTAGTGGGAGGTGTCCCTGCCCATGGCAGGGGGTTGGAACTAGGTGATCTTTAAGGTCCCTTCCAACTCTAACCATTCTATGATCAATGTAAGAGTATGTTAGCAAATTTCCTAAAAGCTCAATCCGTTTTACAGAATTTCCACAAAATGCCTTGATTGGCATTGTTAGTCTGTTCATTCTTGAATGTATTGAATTGAAATTACTGAAAGTAACTGTTCCTGTCAATCAAAGCAGCAGGTTCTGCCTCCTTGAGGCCAGTCAGCAGAGGTAAAGATAAAAGCCTCAGAAAGAGTAATAGCAGGAAGAATTTTAAACTATAGCACTACTTAAATTGAAGAAAAGTGAGTGATTTAGGGCAAGAAATTGAGATAAGGAAACAATGAATAGAGTAATGAGCAAAAAGAACATGAAACACTACGATGACAGACCAGTAATGTTTTAGCAATATCTATCTAAATATTGGGTAGGAGCTTTATAACTTCAAGTTTTCAGAAGCAGTATTAGTATCTTTTAATTCTATTCATATATAACCAATGGACAATGTTCTTTCCAAAAACTTTAGATGTATCTAGCATAGGGCTGAATCTGCTTGTCTCATTAATAATTATATTTTGTAATAAAATTATATTTAATTATCATAAATGTAACACAGCAGATCCTCCTCTGTGGTCTGGGCTGGAAAAATCATTATATGATATTTATTTAAGATTTTACATTTTGGTCCAGTGAACTTCTTGTCTGATGTCAGAATCTATTCCTCACCTTGAAATACAGTAACATAAAACAATATAGTATATTCCTTGTGCTAATCCACTCAGGCATAATCCTGTGCCCCCATTGAATCAGGAAATATAAGGTTTGGGGATAAAAATGGGGAGTGTTCCAGCAATACAGCTGGCCTGTAGGAGATTCTTCCCCTCTTGTCCAAGTCATTGTACAGGTTAAATTCCCAGGCATTAAGTGGCCTTACCTGAGAGACAATGTCTGATTAAGTAACATGTGTGGTATTAGCATGCTTTAAGATCATGATCAGTGCATTCTTTTAAGGTATTAATATCTAGCGTGTTGGTGGTTCGTGTTAGTACTTTTTCAGGATCACTTCTAGGTTGTAATAGAGTATTCTGTTAATTACTTTTTAAATTGCAATAGTGCATTCTCCTTTATATCCATAAAACCTGCAATAGTGGCGTATCAGACCTGTGAGAGAAGTTAATTGTTAATTTGAACTTCACAGTGAAGTCTCTTTCTCTCTGCCACAGTAGCACATTAATGTTTTCGCTTGTTGCTAAGCAGTCAAGGCCTTTTCTGCTCCTCGTAGTGCCCTGCCAGTGAGTAGGCTGGGAGTGCGCAAAAAGTTGGAAGGAGACACGGGCAGGACAGCTGATCCCAACTGACCAAAGGAATATTCGTAGCATAGGCAGTCAGGCACAGTATGTAAAGCTGGGGGAAGAAGAAAGAATATTTTTGGTAAAGGTGAAATCTTGGCTGTATTTAGATTTCAAAGACCAATACTTCATCAAACCAGTCATAATCATGATGATACTTCATGAAGGTGTTCTGCAAGATATGTTTCTCTTTCTAGGCATAGCAGTTACAGATTAGTAACTGAAACATCTTTTCAAGGACCTGTCTTGTTAGTTTCCAGACACATGAAATAAATTCTGTCACTTTGAACACCTGGCCTTTCCAAATAAAAATTCTTCAAATTATGTCATATTTAACTGTCTTTTATCTGAGATTCATCCATACACCTTTTAACAGCAGCATACATTGACTATGAATATGCTTAGCTTCTGTTAGCAGGCATGCTGTACAGAAAAATCTATGAGAGGTTTGCATTACTGATGGCCTTATAAGGTTAATATGAGATCTACATAATCTCAGGACTGCATATCTGTTGCACTACAAAATGTTGTATATTGCAGTTACATTGCATCCTTCCTGAAGCACTATTCTACAAGCAAACAATCAGATGTTCAAACAGTTCCTCAATGCATTCTGTTGTAACTGCTGGTCATAGCTTTTGACTGAACAGAACTTAACAAGAATGTTTCCAAAGCCATGATGGAGATTTTTTTTCACAATCCATTCACTATTGGAAAATATTTTTTATGTAGCAGAGAAAACAGGAAAAGGAAGTGTCATATTTAAATACATTGACAAATTGTGAACACCCTGAATGCTTTCATTTATGTATGTTCTCGTGGCCAGCATGCTTTGATTAAATTACATATGTCAAAGAATAAAGTCATATAGCATATGCTTAGAGTTTAAAGCATGATAGTCTAAACTTTACAGAATAGTAATGGCTACTGTTAATTATTTCTTCTAGAATCTGATTTTCACGCTGGCCACTTCATAAAGCTCCCCATATTACCAGTCAGAACTGTGTACATTTAACAGCCTGTCTGACATCATGAATATATTTGAATAATTCAATAAGCATTAAATCTGAAAACTATGCAAGTGATCTCATCAGAAGTCTGTATATGAAAAATATTGTTCTAATAAGTTCCACAGCTAGTCAGTATTGTTTCCAACTTTCTAGATTTTTTTTTGTTTTGCATATATGCTTTTTGCATATAACTTCCATGGTTTTAGATTACAAAAGTAACAAGAATTAAAGAGCAGTATAAATATAGCACCTCACTAACCTAACAAACTCAGCAGCAACAAAAAAATCAATGAAAATTTACTTTACAGTTGTAGTTGATTGGTAATGAATAATAACTATAATTTACAAAGAATCTATTTGATTTACTATTCAATTTAAATGATGCAGCTGAGCATGAAATCTTGTTCGGAATTTTGATGTCAGAATGAATTTAGTGTAAGGTGAGCTAAAAAGATGGGCAAACTTTCTTCCTGTTTTTAAAAACATTGCTAGTCTTTGATATCACTTTTGGATTTGCAAAACCAAATCAACTATATGCATACACATTATTTCAGGCTGTATGCACAATATATTAAATCGCTATGGTATACCACTGAAGATAAAAGAAAGAAAATTGCAAACTGACAAAACAGAGAATGCAAGATTTGCACTCAACATAAAAATTCTTTTTCTGGAAAGCTATAAAGAAACAAGTGTCTCTTTTAACCTCGTTATACTTTTACAATAGTTTCCAGCATTTGAAAATTCTAAACAATGAATCAATAACATGGAAAGAAAAATAATGAAAAAATAATTAAAACCCAATTGAACTAAAACTACTTCATTTTGTTTTCAAGTGTTCATTTGATGAGCATAATGATGAGAAACAGAGGTCCTTTGAGAGACAAAAACATTAACTTTCAGGTATGAGAGATATTGGCATTTAAGCATGATAACTTTTTAAAACCAGCTAATATACGTTTATATGTAAGTAATGTTGCAGCTGGAATCATGAGACCACATTTCATCGACTGCAGAACAGATCCCTGAATTACAAAACCTGATGATTCTAAAAGCAGAATGAGCTAATAAGATAATCTGTTAGATTCTGTAACGATCTTCTTGGTATTACTTATCCTTTGGTAAGTATTGTTTCCACTACAGAAGAGAGTAATAATACTTAGAATGGCCTACAAAATATCAATATTTCTACTAGAAGCAAATGCAATATAAAATTTCTTCAGCTATAAAGACATGTTTTCCATTAGGTCCTGGTTTTGCACATGTTAATGTCTACGTGCATACATCTGCATTTCCATAGTCCTTTTGATAGGATCACTGCCACTCTGACATGAAAAATTACAGTACTCCAAAAATCTGTAGGTATTTTAAGATTACCTCTGGAGTTATCAGTTCTGAATCAGACATCAGACATTGTGGTTCTGAAAATTGGCCTCCCTCAGGATTTTTCAGGGCAACAAGGTAAACAATATACTCTGTGCAATTATTGCAGGTACTTTTCTTCCCTTTTGTACATGATGAGAACCAAAATATCCAGACAAAATCAGGAGACATTCATTAACCTGCACAATAATTTCAATGCATCAGCTAAAAAGACGGCTTCCAGCTTTCCACCTACACTGTGTTTTAAAATGGTATCAGAATAAACTTAATTCTAAGAGCAAATATGCATATGATAAAAAATTCCCTTCAGTAACAAGTGCTCATTAGTAGTAATGTGGAGACCTCGGTCTCATTTAACATTCTCTTATTCATAATTATGCCTGTGTACATTTTTGGAGCTATGCAACAATTAGTTTCCATTGTGTCAGCTGTAATGATTCAAAATTGTTATATTCTTGACTCAGCCAGTGATACAACTTTACACATTCACATTTTGCAAATACACTTGGGTTCAAATGCATAATATAATCCAAGTCCAGGATACCTGTATCATAATGCCCAGAAATCTAAAACTATAGGTATGAATTTTTTTAAAGTAACAAAAACATACTTCTACTGAGGAAAGTTAATATGCTTTTATCAGTGGAGTAACTGATAGAGGAATGATTATTATAAAAGTGTGATCTCAGGACTATTTCTCCTATATTTGTGGTATTACCCCAAGCCATCTATCCTGTCTGAGAAGGTGACACTTAGTAGCCTGAGTAATATTATAAAGCTTTTAAACTAAGGAAGATAAATTTCAGCCCTATTCACAGCTATTGCATTAAAAAAAAAAAAAACAAAAAACACAAAAAACAGTACTTCAGGAATTTATCCAACTTAAGCCAAATAAATGCCTTCACCATTGTGCAGTGACACATGTTGCCTCTGAAGAGCCTGTTGACTGTAATTGTTTGAATGACATAATCTAGTTGTCCTGATGAGGAAAGTAGGTGCCTGGAATTGTAGTTCAAATCCAAGAGAAAAACACCTGCTTTGCTAAATTACCAATTAAAATAATAAAAATCATTATTCTAGAGATTTTGAAACTAGTATTGCTCTAGTTGAATTGAATTGTATTCAATTAGTATTGAATATGAATTGAACTAGTATTGAATTATGAAAGCTAATTTCGTAATTCTGGAAATCATCACAGTCTGTATACTGATTTTAAAAGTTCTGCTTCTCTATCAGTGAAGCAGTTTGATACTGGAGTGTTAATGTGTACCTCTTTCAAAATCTGTTGACTTTTTTCATGAGGTGGCATGAATCTGAAGTAAGAGTGATCCTAATAAGGGACAAAGGCGGTTTTTAACATCATTGTTTTGTCCTGAGACTTCTAAAAGCCTCTTAGTGGAGAAAAACAAGATTTTGTGCATTAGATGCACATTTCTAGGTGCATGTTAATGTTGTCCATGGACATTAAGATGCCTGTTATTTTCAGAAGACTGAAATGTACGTATCCATTGCACATATGTAATGGAATGAAATATAATGAAGATTTTTTTTCTCCTATTTTAAAGAATAGTTTTTTGCATGCACAGTGTTGTTATGTTTCCTTGTAATTAAGCAGACATTTTCTTAAAAGACATAAATAAATTACTTTAAAGGAATTTAGTTTTCGTTGTCTTTAATTGAAACGTGTAATTCTTCAATTTAATACTTTTTTAACACTATGGTTTTAACATTGTAAGTGCAATTGCTGCAAGCAATTTACTGATGTGGAGTTTGTTGTAATAAAGATTAGTAAAAGTTTGAAGAGTAGAAGCTTACATGGTGAGAAATATTTTGGAATAAAATATCAATTTTTGCTTGACTGAAATAGAATAAGTCCCAGAAGACAGCTATAAAGATATTTTTAGAATAGGAGGCACAATGTAATTCCTCTTAAAAATGATAGTCTGGTAATACAAGGATCCCAGAAGACTGCATTCTGTAAGAGTAAAATACAC
>VXBO01006820.1:31989-61173 GCA_013400135.1 Rhinoptilus africanus
GAAAGTTAATATGCTTTTATCAGTGGAGTAACTGATAGAGGAATGATTATTATAAAAGTGTGATCTCAGGACTATTTCTCCTATATTTGTGGTATTACCCCAAGCCATCTATCCTGTCTGAGAAGGTGACATTTAGTAGCCTGAGTAATATTATAAGGCTTTTAAACTAAGGAAGATAAATTTCAGCCCTATTCACAGCTATTGCATTAAAAAAAAAACAAACAAACAGTACTTCAGGAATTTATCCAACTTAAGCCAAATAAATGCCTTCACCATTGTGCAGTGACACATGTTGCCTCTGAAGAGCCTGTTGACTGTAATTGTTTGAATGACATAATCTAGTTGTCCTGATGAGGAAAGTAGGTGCCTGGAATTGTAGTTCAAATCCAAGAGAAAAACACCTGCTTTGCTAAATTACCAATTAAAATAATAAAAATCATTATTCTAGAGATTTTGAAACTAGTATTGCTCTNAAAGAATAGTTTTTTGCATGCACAGTGTTGTTATGTTTCCTTGTAATTAAGCAGACATTTTCTTAAAAGACATAAATAAATTACTTTAAAGGAATTTAGTTTTCGTTGTCTTTAATTGAAACGTGTAATTCTTCAATTTAATACTTTTTTAACACTATGGTTTTAACATTGTAAGTGCAATTGCTGCAAGCAATTTACTGATGTGGAGTTTGTTGTAATAAAGATTAGTAAAAGTTTGAAGAGTAGAAGCTTACATGGTGAGAAATATTTTGGAATAAAATATCAATTTTTGCTTGACTGAAATAGAATAAGTCCCAGAAGACAGCTATAAAGATATTTTTAGAATAGGAGGCACAATGTAATTCCTCTTAAAAATGATAGTCTGGTAATACAAGGATCCCAGAAGACTGCATTCTGTAAGAGTAAAATACACCAACAGTAAGTAATTTGTGACACAGCTGCTGAAACTTGGAGAACTCTATTATTCTCTTTCTTTGTGAAATATCTATTAATAAAAAAATGACATTAAATACTGTGCATCTGTTGAGCTGTGCCAGCAGATGATTCCTAAGAGTGATATGATGTGGACTCAAACCACACATCAGGAGTCAACTGGCAGAATAACAAGTGAGGTTTTGTGCCAAGGAGAAACAATCAAGCAGATGTTTATTCTATGACAACTAACTGAGAAATTCCTTGAGCATAAAGACAAGGGAACTACATAATGTTTTTATTGATTTTTAAAAAGCACTTGATAGAGTGTGTCAAAAGGATTATTCTGCATCTTGGAGTATTACACTATCCTACAAAGCTAGGAGCAATTACCCTTAACTCAAACAAGAATATGAAAAGCATAAAGAAAGTTAATGGTTCACTCACCGATTTTTTTCTACTCAGGCATTTCCTTTCACCTCATCTAGTCAACCATATTTTATGAGTATATCTGAGAAGATAGCTTAAACAGAATTGTCAGGGATGATCTCTGCTTTCTAAACTGTATTAACTGAATAACGTGAGCTTTTAGAGCCACCTCATCAAATCCTTGAAGACAGTTTAAGATTTAGATTTCAGATTAGGAAAGGGCAGAAAAATATTGTCTGAACAAAATGAATAGGTTAGGTAGAGAGAACAGTAATTTTGAAGCAGAAACAGATGAAAAGCTTCAAGTTAAAATGACTACATACAATAATGGTATAAGAAAACAAGGCTCTTGAGTTAATTGACCCAGCAGTAGGGAAAAACAGGGAACCTGTAATATATATCAGACCCACAACCTATAAAGTAATACAGAACAGTTAAATTTGTCATGCTTTAGACCTATGTATATCAAAGACAGAAGGCATCTTAATAGACTAAAAGCTAGATACAGAGTGCATATTTTGGGACATAAGTCCTGTAAGGCCTAAAGAAGGCAATGTGCCTGAACCTAGTAGGGTGATTCAAACTCGCTTCTTCGTACACTCAGAAGACAAAAGAAGGTCTCCTGAGGGAAGGCATGATAGGGGCTCAAGGTCCTTGTTTTGCGAAAGGGTTATCTAACAGCAGAGTAAGTGCCACAGATTTTACTATTTTACTCTATTTCTTCTGCATTTATACAGGCAGTGGGATATTTTGGACCTTGAGGGATCTTCTGCCTAAGAGAAACCAGCTCTACTATTTCCTTGGAAAATATTTGAATTATTTGGATTACAGATTGAGCAGGATGTACATTGCTCATTCTTCATATTGAAATCAGTTCTATATCACTGTAGTTTTAGGAAGAATAATGGGACCTGAAAGGGAACAAGTAAAAGGGAGCTGAAAGCTGTACAATTATGGTTTGTCTCATTATATCCTTACTCACAGACTTTTAAATTTATTTTATATTATATAATTATTGACTATAAAACTAGGAACACACAATCACAGAAGTTACTCATGGACACAGTCTTCTGTGAAGATCTGGGTCCTCTAAATCTTGTCTTTGGTGCTGGGATAATCTGGACTAAGCAGCAATATATTTGTTCTCACGGTTCTAGAAATCAGTGTGAATCAGTCTTGCTGTGGAACATTGAATTTTTTTTCTATTGTGGGTATACATGCTGCTAGGACTAGCACTGCATGAATTTTTTGCCCTAGGAACACATGGCTGGGATTGTAGAAACAGGTTTTGAATGAATCTGTGATACAGTTTTTTAGCTCCTCTTGTGTCTACCACTCTCCACTCATCACTATTCATGACTCCTTTTCAGGCTCAGACATTGGAATTCTTGCTTAATTAAGTACAGGTTCACTAAAACAGAGTCAGAGAGACATGGGAAATGTTATTATTTTGTAATTTTAACAGAAATTTAGCTAACAAAAGACAGTCCATTGTGACAAACTGGCTTTACAAACAAGTAAGCCAAATGCAAGAGAAATGGTGCAGTAAAGTGATGGAAGTCCAATACTGTTATATTACACGCTTATTATAGTATAGTATAATGTAACATCCTATAGTATACTAATGTCTGCAATAGGAAGCATACAGCAAAGACATGAGTGGTAGTCTTTGCACTCTGTATCTGCATCAGTGTTTGGTTTATAATGAAAAAAACCAGCTTGTATTACTTCCCATGTAATACTAGGTCTCTGTAGAGTTGATAGGATACTGTCTCACGCTGTCTGGGTAAAGCACTGATGTTAGAAAGTGATCACAGACCAGATTTTAATATGTTTGTATGTGAGTTTATGACTCATTTCTCACAGTCCTGAATCATCTTAGTTTTAAGTATAAAGATAACATGAAAATATGCACTTTACCTTGGTGAGCATCATTAAGTAGAACCGAACTATTATTTCTTTCTTTCCTTTTACCTCAGGAAGCTGAATATTTTATAGACTGCGAAGCAATGTTGCTGAAGAAAGGTAACAGAGGTCATGACATTGGAATGTTACATCAGCGGTCTTCACAGAAAGATGTTTATCTATTTTATACCTCATATTAAATATATGCCATTAGTAGAAAGACATGATTTTAATGCAAACATACATAGAAATATTTAAATTAAAATAGAAAGAAATGATCATAAAGCTGTAATCAATTCTTGGCTATTTCTGTATAAAGATGTTTTACTCTTGGTGTAGCATTTCCCTATAGATGAAAGATACTTCTTCATTCTCCTCATTTGAATATAAGTCCAAACATTTTAACATTCTCATTTATAATGTCTTATTTTCAGGGGAACTGTGCTTATATGAGCTCAGCAGCTTTTTTTTTTTCAAAATGATGACAGAAAGTTCTAATGAGAACAGAAATTACCATTACTGCAACCACAAAATCCAGTAAAATAATGTATCATAAGTTTTATATAAATAGAGAATGATATGGGTTGTCTAAGAAAATACAACTTGTTTCAATATTGCCTTTAGGCAAATATATCCCAGGAGGCAAAGAGTGAATAGGAATGATTTTGGCACATAAGAACTTTATCAATGTTGCAAATGGCAGCTTTTAATCAATTTGAAAAATTGCTGAGGTCTCCAAATAGTATAAAAGAACTTCTGAATATGACAAATGAGTTGTCAATGCAACTATTACTGTTATACCCAACCATAGAACAAATCTCTTTGGTGGTATTTTCTAAACTTGTAAGATGATGCAATATCTTGTTAGCACATGTCAGTTTAACTAATCTTTGATGCAGTATTTAGTGAATTATTTGTACAGTATAGTAAGTAAGATAAATTAATAATTTAACTTCAGCTACAATTTTAAGGAACACCTTTTAGTTGAAACACTGGAATATGGCTAACATTTTCTCCAAAGAAATTATATAGAATTGTTGAAAACCTATATTTAAATTAATTTTCATTTTTACTATTAAGAACAGGAGTACTGTAATTATGTTGGATAACACAAAAATCCCGAATACTTCAGTATTTCTACATGTATTTCTATTATCTTGGTGTTCTGAATTCAAGAAGAGATTGAAATTTTAGTAAAATGTTTAATTGATCTTCATGAGCATATAATGTTTTTGATCAAACTGTGATATTTAAAAAATATTGTGTAAGAAATGCAATGATCAAGAAGATATAGGGGCTTGCTATACCCCTTTTTAATTACAGTTGTTTGATGTTAACAACAGTCTTTCTAATTCTTATCTATGACTTCAATTTAGGTGTGGATTTTTATAAGGTGCATTTTTCAATATGTGCAGAAAAATTCTATTTCATGTTTTAATTATCTGTCAGGCACCTTACTTTCATTCTGATCCATGCATTCCTTTGGTGACCTGGTGCTTAATTCAAAGGTGATGTTATTTCAATCTTTATAGCCTACTTTGTGTTCAGGGGGTACTACCTGTATAAAGATTTCCCCCTGCACAAAATACAGAGACTTAGGGCCGGTTGCTAAACTAAACTTTTGAATCCTGTAAAATAAACATGATCTAAACATAATCTTTTCTGCTTTTGATGTGAGAAACTGATTGCATTACAGTCTAGACAAGCGGTCTGTTCAGTGGACAGGAAGTGAACAGGCTGGAGAGGGTCCAGNCGGGTACGAGTTACTCTTGGGGAGATTCCGATTGGACACAAGAAGAAATTTTTTCCCCATGAGAACAGTCAGCCATTGGAATAATCTCACAGGGAAGTGATGGATTTCCCAACACTGGACACTTTTAAGATTCAGCTGGACAGGGTGCTAGGCCATCTTGTCTAGACTGTGCTTTTGCCAAGAAAGTTTGGACTAGAAAATCCTTGAGGTCCCTTCCAACCAGGTATTTTATGATTCTGTGGTTCTGATGTTAATTTCTATTTTTAAAAAGGCAGACTATTGAAAGAATATTATTTTTTTTACAACATATTCTTAGTTAAATAAAAAAAAAAAGTCTTTTGTTTTTACTTATTTTTTTATTTTTTGGTTCTTTAGCAAAATTTTGCATTAATAGTAATATCTGAGATAATTCCAGCAACTGCATTTTTACTGAATGTCATAATATCATGAATGTTTTACTGTTTCCATGATCTGAAAAACCATTAAAAAGTAAAAAATATACTTCACAGTAGACTTCTGGTGGATATGTTGGGTGAATGAATCTGGTTACCTGAAAATTCTCATACTCAGGAGGTTAATTAACACACATTACAATTTCTCAATCTGCTGCAAACTTAAAAGAAGGAATAGTAGATTAGCACTGATAAAGCCTCATGAGTAACCTCATGAGCTGAATTAGGAAATACCTCACATCCACTAATGAATAAAGTTATGAGTGACCGAGCTTTGGTTGCTTAGAGACTTCTGGTTTCATCTAATTAACAGCACAAGCTAATAAACCAGACACTTGTGCTCTGAAGGCATGTTTTAAACCAGTATTGGGATAATGTTAAAAAACCTGACCTCTCTCACTATAGATAATTTTATATGGGAAGTCATTACATAGTGCTAATTTTATGAATGAGACCTAAATTTTGTTATAAATGCAGAAAAAATTATACAGCTTTAGCATGGAAAAGATTTAGAAGAAATGGTATTCCGTCAGTGTTTCAAAATTTTATCCCATGTTTAACAACTATCTGAGCAGGACCATGCAGTCCTGTATTAAAAGAAATAACAGTGAGAAGGAAGTAAAATTTTAGAAGTGTAAAATTAAACTTTCTTTGTTGTCTATCTCTCCAGTTCGTATTGATTTTAATGGCATTTATAAACAGTCAGGATGCAGGAAAATTAGGGCATTTACATTGAGGTGCTTAAATATATATTTAGAAGCCTAGTGCTATACTTACATTTATAACTTTTTTGACCTATCTGGTTTGGAAGAACGGGTACTTTCAGAGACTCATGTCCGTGTACAGTCTTGAAGAAGCAGAATATGAAACTTCACACCTCTCGTCATTATCTTAATGCTTGTCTTAAGGACATGTTCCACATAAATGCATACGTATGCACAGAATACCCATGTCAAAGACCGACAGCTTTGTATCTGTAGTGAGTACATAGCGATAGTGATCGGTAATACATAAAAATTAAACATTATCATGAAGTGTGTAGTTAACGAATTAAATCAGTAGTTTTGTTTTAAAGCAAAGACTGGCCTGTGTTACCAGTTGTCTGAACAATCCCATCAGAGTGATATCTAAATCCCTGATATAGATATAGATATAAAATAGATATAGATATATAGACAATATAGATATAGATACAAGTATAAATACAGGTGTAGATTTAACTGCAACACATTTACTTGTGTCAAGTTGCTGAAAGGGGACGTTAAAAATCTGATCAATAACCAAAACACTGACTCATCAAGTCAAAAAGTTATTTTTCTCTTAAAGAAACAACATTGTTACATAGCTTTCTGATAAATATTTAGAAGACTGTTCTGTCAAATATAAAAATACATTTTAAATTTTAGAACAAAATAAAATTTTATAATCTCAAACTCAGTAAACAGCCAGCTTTGCTGCAATAATTTCCAAAAAAAAATTCAGAAAATATTCCATGGGCCAATCAAAAATATGAATTCCCCATACACATGCACATGAAAGGACAATATCTAGATATAATCTTTCCTCTGAACAACTGTTAAATAAATAGCATAAATTGAAAAAGTAACAACCACCACTTTCATCACGATGGCAGATGACACCAAATTACACAGAATAGTGGATACTTTCTGTGTTACAGCTGCCATCCAGAGGGACCTGGACAGGCTGGAGGAATGAGCTGCCAGGAACCTCATGAAATTCATCAAGGAAAAATGCCAAGTCTTGACCCTGGGAAGAAAGACTCTCCCAGGAATAATTTGGGCTGGGACCACACTGTCTGGGGAGCAGCTCTGCTGTGAATAACCTAAGTGGGTGTTGGTAGATAGCAAGCTGGGCATGAGCCAGCAGTGTGCCTTGGCAGCAAAGAAGGGCAAGTTCAACCGGGACTGTGCTAATATGGACAGGAGTTGCAGAGGAATGATTATACCCCTCTTCTCATCAGTCATCAGGTTGTTAGTTTTGGGAGCCTCGACAGAGGAAAGGTATTGATTAGCTAGTGGGGGGCTGGAACTTGTTCAACCTGGAGAAGAGATGAATTTGAGGGAACCTTACAGCAGCCCACCTTGCTGGAGAAAAGATGGAGTCATATCATCACAGTGGTCCATGGCAGGAGGATGAGTGACAGCGACTGTAAGTTTAAACAAGGGACATCTCGTCTGCATATAGGGAAAACCTTTTTCCTCATGAAGACAATCTGGCACTAGAACAGATTGCTTCAGAAAGGCTGTGCAGTCTCCATCCTTGGCAGTTTTTCAGACCTGATGGAAACAAACCCTGGGCAATCTGGTTTGATCTCACAGCTGACCCTTCTTTGACCCCTCCTGAGATCCCTTCTAAGTTGAATTATCCTGGAATCTCATGTTTCTGTGAATGGCATAAGATAAATACAAAAAGGCTGAGGACTGATTCCATATTTAAAAAGAAAAAAAAAAAAACAACAACCAAAAACAAACAGCAAAAACCAGATAAACTGAAACCCAAATGACTTATGGGACTTTGATGAAATTTATTCTAATTCCATTCTATTAGAAGTGAGATTAGATCAATGCTAATTACTGTAGGAATAATGAGACCTCATATCCCCTTTCTAAAAACTGTTATTATGCATTCATAATAGGAACAGTTCATTCTATCGAATATAAAATTCTGTTTAGCAAAAAGACGTAAACAAGTGCTCTATTAATTTTAAGTCCTTTATTTTGTAAACTTCTGGAGTGGCTCTTAGTGACTTATGACAACAGCAACTGAAATGTTACAAGCCTTTCAACAATTTTGTTTAGAAGGACATGCTGTGAGATGTTATCTTTTATTTTTCTACAGTCTTTTTTTTTAATATAAGGAGATGTAAAAGTGGAACATGTCTTATTACTTTACAGTTCTCACCATAAAAGCTGATTAAGACTATTAAAAGAAACTGCAGCTACAATATTTGTGTGTGCAAATATATATTTATGTATGTGTGTGTATATATATATATGTAAAAAAAAAAAAAAGTATACTTATTTCACCCAAAAATCACAGCAGTCAGGAGACAAGACTGGTTTTCCTAATATTTTGTATGGTCCTGTCTGTCTCAGAAGCACTTTGATCTTTGCAAATTGTATGTGTGTACATACAAACACCCACATGCACACATAAACAGTATCTCATACCTTCATTCATTCAATATGATTATTAAAAACCATAGTGCCACATTAATGTAAATTAATACCAGTAGTGTTTCACCCTATATTCCACACTCTGTATTTAACAGTAGCAATGTGAATGGTTTTTGGTTTCCCATCTCATAAAGGAAATTTCTTTCATTAATCCATGTGCCCATTATGCAAAGATTATGCAAAAATTATGAATATTTTATAAACTTTTAATAGGATTAGTCTTCATTAGTCTTCATTCATCAGTCTAATTGTTCACATGGTTATGAGCTTGAATGAATTGTAGAGGACTTACAGAAGAACCTATAGCTAAATATATTAGTATCTGTTTTGATAAAATTCAATCATTTTGGCACACAGATTAAAGTTTAGTAAAAAAGCATAGTTTTTTTATTCTTGTATGAATTCCCTACTCATATTAATTATATAACATTACATTCTGTTATGTAGTTACTGATACTCATTTCAGCTGAATTGAAATATCTCTTTAATTTGTTAATTATAGGCCTTTTAGGGTACTTGATCTAAAGTGTTGTAAATATTTACTAAGCCCCCTTTATCAAAAACATATTTAAAACTCACAAGTGCAGCCTAAGTGTTTGTTTCTCAAAGGGAATAGGAGAGCTGGAATAATATTTTCTTTGTGAATGTCAAGAAAGCGAGAGAAATCTAAAAGGTAGTTCAGATGTTGTACAACATACAACATAAAATTAATTTTTTTAAATAGCTACTTATTCAATATGATGCTAAATAATTAAGCATTAAATTAATTTGAAGGTACTGTTGTGCAAGTTGTATAATTGAAATCATCATAAATCCATGCCTTGTTTTGAAAACTGAGTATTTATGATTTTTTTAAGTAATTAGGTATGCACTCTATAATTTCAGTTAAACAGCAGAAATCTTCACAGGTGTAACAAGCAACTTTCCATTCACTGAATCCTTGCAGTACATGAACTATCCACTAGCAATTTCCTTTAATTTTGAAAACTGCTGAGTCCTCAGTTTCTCTGTCAATTTGAGATACTATTCATAGTAACAGAAAAATCCCAGAGAGACACGTATAGCTACATGACTTTAAGTATATCCACATTTGTAACTAATGTGAATTAACATTCAATCTTGCTGTGCATCTGTGACAGTCTGATGTTACTGATTTCAAAGAAGTATAAGGACCAATAGGATAACTTATAGTGGATTGAAGTAGGGATAAAATTTCCAAGTTATTCTGACACTGAGTTTGAAAAGAAAAAACTAATATTTTTTTTTTTACTGTTTTAATTTGCCTGAAACCAGATCTTTAGAGGATTTTTTAGTAATGTTCTAATTGTTTGCATTGGCAATAAGAAATGCAACTGATATCTGCACTGAATCTTTAAAAAATGTGTATAAATAGACTTCAGAAAACCTGCATAATAATTCATGCATTCAGAAATGTGTGGGTTTGTAGTGGCTGTGAACATCATAGGGATGACAGCTGTCAATGAACTTACAGACCATATAGGTGCAAAATAGGCCATAATCAGGTTTGAAAGCCCAGTGTAAATGTTGAGGAAGCAGAATATTGTTAATGCCTGTTGTGACATAGTTTCCTTTAAAAAGCTTGACAGATTTGCTGTTAACTCAATTGAGCTGAAATAAAGGTCAGTTTAATCAATTAAAAACGTTCCTAACCCTTGTTTTCAAACTTTATGAATATAAATCATTTCAACCTCTGAAGGTATTAGGAATATTTGGAAAACATATAACTAGTCAGGCAGTCGTCACCGGTAAACTATTAATATTTTAGAGTTCTGAGCATCAAAACTATTGGAATATGGCAAAGGTAATTGAGCTTGCTGTCTTTCTCTCTAAAATAGAATATTCTAGGAAACACTTTTTGAAAGGTTATCAGTTCTGCAGATTTCATAACCTCTGAAAACTTTTAGGTAAAGTAAGACCTTTTCATCTATAAAAAGCACTGCTATATTATTCAAAGAATTATTTTGTTGTTCACCAGAACCCAAAAAGATATATTTTCTCTTGGTAATATTCTCTAAAAGAACTCATATGATGATGAGGTAAGCATCCTAATACCAATGCAAGAAGATACAATGTCACCTTTGAAGCAGATACTATCAGCTTATCCGTAATATAACTATGTTGTCCTGAACAAGATCATGTATCAAAGTCTAAGAAAGGGCTAGGAATTGTACTTACTTCTGCTCATTCCCATTACATTGCTTTAATCACAGAATAAATCAGATGTTACAAAAACAATATGTTGCTGAACTGAGAATATATACACATAATCAATATTAAAAATGTAATAAAGACACAAGAAACAATGTGCTGCTATTTTGCACTCTTCTTACTTTCAGACCTTAGAATTGCAGCAACCATTACACCAACTAAAATACCAGAGCATCACATCAGGCCTTTCTAGAGCAAAGCAGACTGTACCACTAAATGCATTTTGCACCTGCATCATGACAAATTATTTCTGTTTTCATATTTCATAAATTTTCATAGCAATACAACTTGTGTAAGAGTTTGGGGAAGATAAACACATTATCAATATTATGTACTACTTTTAAGAATTAAAGTTAGAGTCTTTCTGGTCTTCCTCTCTTTCTTCCTCATTTCCATTCTCAGCCAACACCACTGCAGTTACTAAATTTGCTCTGGAATAATATTCCATAGAATATTAATTCCTACTAAAGTGTCTGTTTTTTTTCTATCCTGATGCAATGATTTTCAAAATACCTAGATATAAAAGGGATCTCTGTTCAGCATGACTGTCTTAGCATGACCTAGTAATCACAGCTTTTAACATAAGGGTTACTGCTATCATATCTGCCTTTTAACTTTCAGCAAGACAACTAAAAAAAAAAAAGAAACCTCTTAAAAATAACATACCTCTGATTCTATAGACTTCACTTACTTGTTGGACCACTGACTACCAGTAATCTTCACCTCAGTCTGTCCACATAATGAGTCTTTTGATCATGAATGTGGCTAAATGATCTATCCTGTACAAGTGAGAGAGTGTGTAACCTCCATCAAATTCTCCTATTTTGCTGATGTTTCTTTATCATCCCTTTCTGGAAATTTTGAAATCTCCTCCAGTAAAACAGCCAAAATCATACTTGTCTCAGGCAATTTAACACCATTAGGCAAAGCTTTCAGGATCAGATGATTACATACCTTTTCACTGAAATGAAGAGGTATCTTTTTCCGAAGTATATTAAAGAATTTCTGTTTAGAAGAGAAAAATGAAAACCCAGAAGAGTATGTAGATGGTGATTGAAGAAATTGACTCCAAACTAATATTCTGATTCAGAGCAGGAACCACAACCACAACAAGGATAGTTACCGTGAGCACTGGTCTTATTAATCTTGCCTAAGATTTTATACCTGATATTAATAACTAGCTATTCATTAAACTCGAATATCTGAGAAAAAAAAAAAAAGAAAAGAATACTTCTCAGATGGACACAGACACACAACATGCTTCACTTGTTATGTGAGTTTCACTGGTTATTCAGAAGCAACTCTCATTACCTAGCGGTACTATCTGGGTAGTGGCTGTTCCCCAACAAACTTACAAAAGAATGTGACAAAATTTGATTAATAATATTTTAAATAAGTGTGTACATAAACGTAAGTTAATTGCCTGGATAATTCTGAATTGTCTTCAACATTTAATATTAATTTGTGAAAAATTTACATTAAATTAGCATCTAACAGTTATTCAAAAAAAGTTTATTTCATGATCATATAATTAAGTAAATGTATCCACAAAAGCAATATTGTCTACAGCATATGTTATACAGTAGGAAATGAAGCAGAATTGCACATCAAGAGTTTCTAGAGTTTCTAGATTTTAAGGAAAAACACAACTCTCATTTTCTTTGGATAGAAATAAAAGCTGAAGTAAGACTAAAAACAGCTAAGAATGTGATGGAATATTATACTTACAAACTGTAAACAAATATTCTTCCACTTAATGGAACGACTACACTACAGGATCAATGTTCGACCTGTTTTCTAAAGATCTATGATCAAAAGTCACTCATTAAAAAATAAGGGCCAGTTCTTCTCATCTACACAACTATAAATTAACAGTAATAATGTGTTTTATGACTCTTACTGATTTATGCTAAGCAGGTAATTCTAGCTGAAGGCCAGCACAGACATCTGGTCTAGATTGAATTCTATTCACTTATGACAGTAAATTGTCAGAGGAAACAAGAGGATATCTGGAAGAGACAGAGAAAAGTGATGAAAATGCCCTTATAATAATTCATATAAAAATTTCTTTGTTTCTATCAGGTCATGTTTCAACACTGCACAATGTTCCCTCGTGGTAGTTACATTTTACATTTAACATATATATTGTGGCAAATACTGAGAGGTTTGTCTTAGCTACAGTTTGCAATTTTATTTAGAAAACACACATACATTCTAAGAGAGGTCAATATTTTAAAAACAATACAATTTCTCTCCTTTTTCCTTTAGGTTCTTTTACACCATATCAAATATCCACATCCCAGATCCATTTAGACTTCAACATATTACTTGAAAAGCACTACTTGTGTGTCTGTCTCTGTACTCAGTATACCTTACGTTACCTGAAGGTAAGATGCACAGAAAATATTTCTCTAGGGAAATGAATCTTATGAAATAATCGCCATTCTTTATTTTCCTCACTGGTATTAAAAATTACTGGTCACTTAGATCTACTTGTAAATATATATGTCTCATCGCTGAACTATCACAGAAGATTATTCATAAACTTCTGAAAAGTTTATAAACCTGTTGGTATCCAAGAATCTTTAATTCCTCCCGAACCAACAGTTTGCCCTCAAAGCCAGAAAACTCACTTCAGTACAGGATACGTACTTCCTTTGCCTGGTTCAGTTTATGTAGTAGTACTTTAGTTCACAGTGTCTTGGATGATTTGTAGTCACCCATGCTATTATGGGGAGAGATTTGGTTTTAATTTGCTTTTTTGGCAAACTATCAACCCAATGGATATTTGCTTATTTATGCAAAGTGGAGCCAAATAGATGCTGGGAGGACTGTCCTACAATAAAGTCGATAGCTCCCTAATAAGAACAGACAAGAAACTGAAGCTTATGGACTGAATCAGGAATAATCACGGTTTGAATTTCTGGGTAGTGTACTAATATTACAAAGAGAAATGGTCGATCTTTTGCTTTAGCCACATACTCCATTTTACTACCGAGAACAGCAATTTTCTTGAGCCTGTCATGAAAAGACTTGTTTTTCAGAAATTTATATTTTTCAACTAGCTTTTCTAAGAACTTAAATCTTCAGCTTTAATCTATCATATGGCATAAGTTTTAGATCAAAACTAGCACTCAAGATTTGCTGAGTGCCTAAGTAAGTCCTATAACTCTCTGCAGATGGGATAAAACTCACATTTTCTTTAATGATGCCAGACCAATAATTCAGGCACAACAGCAATTATTCTCACTGCTGAGCCCTTTCTCTCAGCTTTGCTTACTAGATACTGAGAAAAAGTAGGAATGTGGTCCATGGGATCACCTACCTGTAAGATTAGTTTTGCTCAGTATCAAATAAGATGAGACTAATGGACAGGCTCATTAATTCCTTACAGGAGTTAATTAAGACTGCATAATTATTATGAAAACCCTATTTTATCCTGTTGCTTGTCTTCTTGTATTCAATAATCTATCTAGAAAAATAATGTTGCAATTCTTTATGACAGGGTATAAACCCTAGTCATCCTATAAGATGCCTGGGAACCTAGCGTAATGAGAGTAATGTATAATTAACAAAGCATTATATGTAAAAGAGTTCAAAGCAAAATAATCATTCTTAATATCATTTGCTAGCTTTAGCTAGAATTATACTTTGACTTTTCTGGTTTTGTCACTCAATGCTCGAGCAGTTTTCATACTTAATTTTATTGCCTGTTGTTGTTTCCAGCTCTTGTAGAAGTCCTTTGGGTTTTTTTGCATTTTAGTTCATCGTGAAGCATGTTGCTTAGACAAAATAATTTTGTTTTGCCAAACATCTTGAGTTGCTGATTTGTTAATAAGTTATCCTAAAATTCAGCCACTTCTCCTAGGTGTCCTTCATCTTCATGGACACTTGCCAGTGAGATTCTGCCTAGCAATTCCCTGAATCAGCTAAAGGCTGTTCTCCACAAGTCCAGAGTCCTAACTCTCGAGTTCACCTTCCCAGCCCTCTTGTGGATTTTTAACTCAGTCATACTGCAATTGTTGCAGCTCAAACAGCCATTTATGGCCACATTTACAGTCAGTTCTCTGTTTTTTAGCTGAGAGTCAAATACAGCATTTTCCCTGGTCAGCCTCTGTAGCACTTACATCAGGAAATCATCACCAATGCTATCTACAGTTTGGTTGCAGCTCCACTCACAGGAAAAGCTTGTGTAGCCAAAATATCCCATGAAAATGAATTCATGTGAGCTTAAGCCTTCTGCTACTTGTTTGTAGAAAGCTTCATCCAGTACCTCCTCCTACCTCCTCTTGCTCACATGGTCTGCTACAACCTTCCTAGTGTTTCTCCCCCTTCTGATTATGACTTATCTCTGGCTTCTTATTATAATTCTACAGTGAAGGAGGGCCTAGATGTCCCCTCTTTTTTCTTCCTATTCATATAGCCATGCTCCAATTACACCTCTGTCCCTCCAAGTCTCTGTGATATCAATCGTATCATACCCCGCAATCATGCTTAGGCTTGTGATTATTTCTTTTTGTTGTCGAGGGTCTGGGCTTTGGTATACAGATACCCATCATGCCCTTTTTTCTAAGCATGAATGTGAAAGTTGCCTTTCTACATCACATACATTCTCCTCTTGCATCCTTGCTCACCACTGGGTTTCAGTCCAATCCTCCAATAAGCATAGCTAAAGACTTTCTCTCCAGGCAACTATGCTTGGTTGCATAGCCGTTCTTTTGTAACTGAGTTTCATTTCTTTCCTATAGTCATTTATTCTAAGCAAGGTGCCACCATGGAAAAAATAAAAAACATTACTTGTGACATTATCTGCACAGCAAAGCATTAGTCTGTTGAATTCATCTGCCTTTTATTTTATCTTGACCAGAAGGCCAGATGAAAACGCTACCAGGGCCTCTGTGATCCTACTCTCACGCACAAAGTCCCTAACACAACTGTGGTCAGTTCAGGATTTTCTTTGGCCGTATCACTGGTGCCGTCATGGTTGAGCAGCAAGGTATAGTGTTCAAGAAGCACATGAATCTCAGTGAGTCTTATGCAATGCTACAGATCCTGGTGTAGATACATTGCTGCTTCCAGTGGTGCTAGATATATCTGCCAAATTAATGCTTTTTTTCCAGACAAGAGATAGCCAGCAACCACTAGCACCTTTCACTTCCTCTTCTCTGGACTGATTGTAATTTGAAGTCTGGCTCAGAATCCTCCTGTCTGAATTTATTTCTTGGGCCTTCTTGTCAAGAGCATGGGCTTAAACACTTATAGGGGGAAGATGAAGCCTTGCTTCTACTGCCAGAAAACACAAGCTTCTAGCTTGCATCCTTTTCACGTTCTTTGTTCATGTCCTCTGCTGTTCCTGTTCAACAGAGGCCATACTAAACTTCACATGACAATGGTCTTAAACTCTTGCCACTGCAGAGTCTTTGTGAACACCCTTTTATTTTCTTTTTATCATTCCTGATGCAAATAAGCCTGTTCCTTTTCTCATGCATTTTCCTCACCTCACACTGCACCATATCTACCAGAATATACCTTCCTGAGGATGAGGCACCCTCATCATTTCCATCTTCAACAAGGAGTACCAAGCTCTCCTTGTAACCCAAGACCTAGATGGTGCTACCCATTCTCAGGAGTTACATCTGGATAGTAATGCTGCAATACTAGAAGAGGTGATATTTGACTAACAGTTGAGGCAGAAGAGTTCATCCTGTGGTGTGTTATTGTGATTTGTGGTTAATAATTTCTTAACAACAGCACTTCTGGGCTTCCAATAAGCTTTTTGAAAACTACTATGTGCTTTGCTCCCGGTTTACAGCTTATTCAGAAAGCTTCTCATAATCCCCAGGGGACAGGTAAATTAGGAAGTCAAATGCAAGTCCGCTCTCCACCGTCAAATAAGTTAGGACCCAGAAGGGAACTTTTCACACTATCTGTGAAGTTCTGGTCATGGCTCACTTAACCTGTGAATGCTGGATCTGCTGTACACTGCTTCCGTCCATGCCATAGCATGAAATAAAAAGAGCTTTTTTTTTTTTCTGTTCTCACAAACACACATAAACACACCCCTCTAGCTTTCTTGTGCATACCTTGTGGAGGAAAAAAAAAAGTTAATATTCAATCTTTCCTTCTGCTCTGAACAAATGCAGCATTGAAACATCTTTCTGCATCTCTAAATACTATATATGAAATGTAAAATGACATTTATAATGATCATATTCAAGAAATAAGACTGCATGCTTTTATTGGCTGTGGAAATAATAGGCTGCTGACATGAGCAGAGTAAAAAACTGTTGAAAATGAAATAGACAATCTCTGTTATAAAATACCAAAGAGAATATATTCTGGATACAGCTGCTCAAATTCTTGGAGAACTACAAAATACTTTAAGCGTATTTTGAAGATTTAAACCATGACATTAAAAGCTGAGATTCCCTGCTCCACTGCAGCTGCAAAAATGTGCTACCTCGCACTAAGGGATTATTTTTTATCCCAGCAGATTCTATTAAAAATAAAAAATAAAAAGAGTTATTTCCTGGAGCAGTGTCTCTCTGGTACATCTAGGAACATAGCTCCATGCTTTTGTTATGAAGAGAACATTTTTTTAAAAAAAAGAAATGGAGAAAAATATGAAATATTTGAAATATTCTATTTTCAAGAACTAAATGCAGATAAGGTTGAAAGGCCTCCCTTTTTATCCAAATATCAGCTGAGAGTCCCTCAGTAAGCTGAATTTATTTCTAGATCCAGATCAAATTCTTTACACTATATCTTTTTTCTCTTTGTGTGGCTCCTAGAACCATTGGTTATATTTCTTATTCATACCAAAAGCTCATTGTAGAAGAACAGTTGTTTTGAAATTTAAGAATGAACAACTGCAAAGAAAATAAGCATTAATTAATATGTTAACTCATCAGTTGTCATATTTTATTTGTTTGCATGCTAGATTTATAATGCATTAATAATATAAGTGCAAGTGACAGTAACTATAAAGTGCATTAGAATAGTGCTAGGACTACATACTAACCTGTAAGTTCATCATTACTCGTTAGACCTAGGCTTACAGACATTTTTTCACAAATTCCCTGGAAAAGAGAATTCTAGTTTAAGAATATGTTTTTTCTTATGGAATATATTTTGTCATTTAGAGCACTTGGCTGTTTTCGGCTGAAAAGAACACTGAACTCAGTGATTAATGGCATGTTAGCTACCAATTAATGTGCCACCTCCTTCTGAAGTTCCTGAAGCTGAGATATCATAGAATCGCTTAGGTTGGAAGGGACCTTTCAGATCATTGAGTCCAACCATCCACCTAACACTGACAAAACCCACCAATAAACCATACCTCTAATCACTATGTCTACCTGTCTTTTAAATACTTCCAGGGATGGTCCCTCAACCATTTCCCTGGGCAGATGGTTCCAATGCTTGATAATCCTTTCTGTGAATAATTTTTTTCCTAATATCCAGTCTAAACCTCCCCTGGTGCAACTTGAGGTACTCTCCTCTTGTTCTACTGCCTGTTATCTGGGTGAAGAGAACAGCCTCCAGGTCCTTTTCTGCCAGGCAGCTCTCCAGCCACTCTTCCACAAGCTTGTAACTCTGCATGGGGTTGCTGTGACCAAAGTGCAAGACCTGGCACTTGGCCTTGTTGAACCTCATGCCATTGGCCTCAGCCCATCGGTCCAGCCTGTCCAGATCCCTCTGCAGAGCCAACCTGCCCTCAAGCAGGTCAACACTCCCACCTAACTTGATGTCATCTGCAAACTTACTGGGTGGGGTTGTACTCAATCCCCTCATCCAGATCACTGATAAAGATATTAAAGAGAACTGGCCCCAATACAAAGCCCTGAGGATCACCACTTGTGACTGGCCATGAACTGGATTTAATTCCATTTACCACCACTCTCTGAGCCCAGCCAGTTCCATCCAAGCCACGGGCAGCCAGTTTCTCTAGAAGAATGCTGTGGGAAACCATACCAAAGGCCTTACTAAAGCCCAGGTAAACAGCATCCACAGCCTTTCGCTCATCCACTAAACAAGTCACCTTTTCATAGAAGAAGATCAGGTTTGTTAAGCAGGACCTGCCTTTCATGAACCTATGCTGACTGTGACTGCCTGGTTCTTCTTCATGTGCCGCATAATGGCACTCAGGATGATCTATTCCATAACCTTCCCGATCATTGAGGTCAGACTGACAGGCCTGTAGTTCCTCAGATCNGATCATTGAGGTCAGACTGACAGGCCTGTAGTTCCTCAGATCATCCTTCCAGCCCTTCTTGTGGATGGGTGTCACATTTCCTAGACGCCACTCAACTGGGGCCTCCCTGGTTAGCCACGACTGCTGCTAAATGATGGCAAGTGGCTCGGTGAGCACTTCTGCCAGCTCCCTCAGTACCCTCAGGTGGATTCCATCCAGCTCCATAGACTTCTGAATGTCCAGGTGTTGGAGCAGGTCCCTCACCACCTCCCTTTAGATTATGGGGTCTTCATTCTGCTCCCTGCCCCTATCTACTGGCTCAGGGGTCTGGGTACTCAGTGAAAAACCAACTCTACCACTAAAGACTGAGGCTACACAGTCTTTCCCTACCCAGTCTTAAAACACGGTGGCAGTGAGTGCTTTATTTAGGTAGCTAGTGAACCTTTTTTTTTCCAAATTACATATTGGATGTGTATATACTTTTTTCTTATTTTTTTTTAAAGTTCCTTCATTTTTTTCTCTTTTCTGTATCTTCCTTCTCTGTTAGTTCTTAAATATTTTTCCTCGTCCCTGTTTTGATGGACTAAGTGGTTTTCTGTTTTCTAATTTAGTCTCCCTTAACATCCTTGTTTTCCATCTAAGTCTTTGAAGTGACCTTCCAGCACCTCTAAGAGTACATTTTAATCTGACTGTTTTGAATAACCTTTCCAAACATAATTTAACTTTTTTTTTTTTCCTAACTCCACGTTATTTTGGAGCCATATTTGTCTATCTTTAAGCTATAGTCTGTCTTGTCCTTTCAGGCCATTTGCACTAGTTCAGTCAGTGCAGCAATAGCAATCCAAGTACTCCAGGTCATCTGTTCTTTGACAGGAAACTCTCCTTTATGGCTTGGTCTTTTTGATTCACCTACACTGAAGACATCATTTACCTGGAACTGAATACATCCAAGAGATTCAAACAAAAGACTGAAAAAAAAATTTGTAGTTACTAATTCAGATACAAAATTAAATACTTAAAATTATTTCAGTATTATTTCTATCTTCTGAATATATATCTTATTAAAATTATAACAGTATTTGGGAAGTCATAATTATGGAAGTATATACTAAAGAAATGCACATAAGGAAAAGAATTAAGTGAGTGTTAAGGTATGAGTGTGTCTACGTGCATGTTTTAGGGTAGGGTATGCATAATAAAGGTAGTTTGTCTGCTGAGACTTAGAAGTTACTTTATTACTTTCCCTGCGGCTTTTGAGTTTAGGGCGGTGTTGGTTTTTTAATGCTACAAACCTTTTCCTTCTGATTCAATAATTATAATTATTATTTCATTTTTTTTACCTTATTAACTCAATTTTTATCTCTCCTAGGTAAACCTAGTGAGGACTGGGTACTCATTAGGTTTGAATGTAAAAAAAACCAAAACAAAACTGATGAAATATTACAGTGAAAATGGCTCTAAGATTTGTAAGATTTCAAGTTTTATTTGCAGCTGTTTCTTCAAATTATTTTTTGTTCAAAAAATAATAAACTACTTTAAGAAAACAAACAAAAGACTTGAAGCCTCTAACATCTGTTTTGTTGTAAGAGAATCAGCTCTCACACTTCTCAATCTATTTAACACACCAAACAAACAGTTACATAAGTTGAAAAGCAAAATAAACAAGAACTCTAATAGAGGTTAAATTTAAATTTCTGTTAAACTTTTAACTCAAACAGGTTTTAGGTAAAGTTATCATAGCAGTGTTTGGACAGAATTAGTCCCCACTTTATTTTTCTTGTGTAAAACAAAACAGACTGTCACCAAAATTCTTTAAAAATAAAATAGAAGACTACAACCTCTTCTAGTGAGAGAGAGAGCACTTTTTGAATATGCTCAAATGAAGGCCTTCTAGTTGTTGAATATGGATTTTGCAAAATTTTTGTATGTACACATGTTCAATTAGCATGAAACTTTAAAGCATGTCTGTACTGGTTTTATCATTCAAGGACAATAGACAATATTTCATTGCCTAAGTAAAACAGATTTAATTGCTAAATAAGGTTTCAAGGAACTGAACTTCATTTTAATCACAAACAAGCTGCAAGGCAATTTTCAATTACAGCAAGCTTTTTATTTTTATCCAGCTGTGTATCCCTGCTGATTCCTGAAATTACATGTAAATTGTCCCAGATTTTGAAGTGCTACACCTACTGAGGTTTTTCTTTTGTCAGCTGATGAAGAATCTGTGATTAGAAGCTCACTAAATTGGCATTTTTAAGATTCATTACCCCACCCTGTACATTTTTGGACTGGATGATTGAATATGAAGAAGGTTTTGTTGTCTCAAGGGACATTATTCCTCCTAATTAGGCTGTTGGTAGTGCAGACGGTTCACCTATCCTGCAACAACTTCAAAAGGTAATATAGAAGCTAAGCTTTAGAGAAGAGTCTATGGGGTATTGAGGAATCAGGTCAATAACACTTTTCTTAAAAAGTTTCATATAAATTCACCCTGGAACAGTTACTGCCTTTAAACTTTTACCATTATTCTATTAATTGTTCATACCTTAGATTTAGAGGTACACATCTGCCTGTATTATATTTAACTCAATGACTCATATTTATGAGCTATGTATTTTAGTGAGAAGAGTCTTTATTTGAACTCACAAGGTTGCCACTTTTCTGACTGTCATGTGAGATATTAACGAAAAAACATTTTTATTCATAGTTAACCCATATTTATACCCAAATTCAGATGAAATATCTACTTAACATATTGTGATAGAATAAGAGTCTCTGTAGTAATGTATTAATAAGTGTTAAAACAGGCTTGTAGATTGCATCCATTCAGTGGGAGTTGAGCACCTTTGACAAGTACAGCATAACAGTCTGTATCCTTGCAAACAAATAAATGAAAGCATTATCCTCAGTATTTGGTAAAATAGGCAGAAAGATTGGCAAAGTAATGAGTTATACATAGTTGTATCTGCATTTTCAGATATAACAGTAAAGGCAAATTAAAATTGTTGACTTGGAAAAATTAAACTGAAGATTTAAGTTCCTCCTTCAGTTCTATATATGCAGCCTTGATGATCAAACACATCATTATGACACTAGTTTTCAGGTTTCTTTTCTGATAACTGTGCCATGGACTCATGCCCTAAATGGATATAAATGAGTGTGCAAAGCTATATAGATATATTCCAGTATTCAAAATCATATTTTTGTTTGTTTATAGTGTTGTAGCAAGTTAAAGGTAATGCAACTGAAACAAATCTATTTGCTACAGTCTACTAAAAAAATCCCACCTTAAAAGTAAATCTTGACTCAATTTACTGTAACATTTGCAAACCATTTTGCTCTGTGATTTTTATCATTATAATATCTTCCCCTGTCAATAGTCATCCACTGCTGCATTTGAACTTTCAGGGTTGTGCATTTTTAAAATCCTCTCCAACACAACTTTTTTAAAATGTTGTGTTTTATCCTCCAGCTTATGATTCAATATATTTTACTACAACAAACCAGAACTCTTGACTATTTTGAAACAAGTAAACTGCATTGAAATTGTACCCTAAGGAGCAAGAACATAATGAAGATGAATTTATTCACTTTATGCTTCCAAAATACCTTTTTCTCCCTTTCTTTTTCTTCTTTTTTCTTTTTCTTCTTTTCTTTTTCTCTATATCAAGGCAAGGCTGCTGCTCAAAGAACATGGCAAATGATAGTCACAAATGCTTTTACAGAAATTCTCTTCAATGTTGTGTTTAAATATAACATAATCAATAAGTGAATTCCCTTTTCCTTTCCAAAATCAGCCACGTACGATACTACAGATCTAGTATTCTCCACTTGTGAATTACTTTGCTTTTTCTTTACTTTAGTAGGAGAAGGAAGGAAGCTTGTTGGAATAGAGAAATACAGTAAAACAGAACACTAGCAACAAAGTATTCCCAATTATAAAAGAAAACTTGCACTGAACAAGAGATCCCATCTGATGAAAGAATGATATCTAGAAAGTCATTTTCTTTAGAATTGAAAAATAAATAGGAGAAGGAATATATGAAAGAGATTCTCTACTAAAATGACAACCATAACAAACCCATACAACACATCTGCTTTGAAAGTTGAAAAATGTAAGAACATAAATTGAAGAGGAAAGAAAAAAGGCTGTAAAACCGCCCAAAACCTTTAACATAAATTTCTTTGTATAGCCAGAAAAAAACAAAAAAAAACAACAAAAAAACGAAAACAAAAACAAGCCACCCCAAATTATGGAAAAAATATATCAAAAAGACATTTTGTTAAGATATCATTTTTGTGTTGTCTTTATATTTATATGGGGATTTTAAAAACTACTGTGTTTGGAAGTGTTTTTTCACATCACTTTCCTTAGTATAGGAATTTGCATTCTAAATCCTCATCAAGACAGAGAGAAGAGAAAAAGAGTTACTAACACTGGTAACATGATGGACACTTTATCGCCACTGTTGCAGTGGACAGATGTGCATTTAGTTCCCAAATGAGATTCCCATCCAACATTAGCACTACACGGCAAAACATCAGACCATCATACTATTTGAATAGTTATCCCAAACTACCTCTATCGCTGTGAACATTACATAAATAATCATGAATCACATACCAATATTTCTCTTGATAAACATCAACTGATGTACAAACCTGCGTGGAACTTACTCATGGACATTTAATTAGAATGACATAACTTGGGTATTTTTTTGCCATTTCTGATTATATCATGCGGATATAATATTTATTCTAACTCTGACATTGTTGGCATTAGCAGTTAGCAGGGACTGGAGCAGAAAGACAGATGGGTGATTAGATGGCAAATACTTCCTAAAGTTTTCTAATGGAAACTGTAAGAGTGCTTGGATACACCAGGTCCACTGAATGTTTTTCATAAAATGGTAACAGTACCACATACAGAGTAAGCAGAAGAACTAAGTATAGTGCCAAGATTGTGAATTATTGGCTGATAATTTTCCAGCATATAAACCACAGATGAAAATTATTATGAGATTTTTCTATTTTACCAATAGCTTCAGACATTACTTTTTTTTTAACACAGCTCAGTTACTTGACAAAAATATTACCAAGTGGTAAAAATATGCTAAATAACATTAAACAATTAAGAAACAAATGAGAAAGCCAACATAATCTGTGAATACATAGTTTGTTGTTGACTTCATGAAACTGATATTCACAGTGTAATTATACACATCTCCCTAGCTCTGTAGGAACACACTTTTTTTTACTTATCTATATGGAGAAACACTTTTGAAATTCTGTATTTCTGTATCAAATTTTTTCAATTAAAAAATTAACAAGCACAGTGGTAGTCAGACTCATAAAATGACAGAGAACACTTTGCATATATCCTCAATGTTAAATCACATCCCACAAATACTGAATAATCAAAAGAACATTTAGTGAAATGCAGAGATGCCTTGTACATTAAAGTCTAACTGTCAAGAAAGTAGGTGGTGTATGGAACTGCATAAAATCCACAAGAAGCCCAGTTTGTCTTAGCTATTTCCACCAGAGCTATTCCCAAAGCTCAGCACGACTGCTTGAATACCCCAGACACAAGCTAGCTCCTTGAGAGAGAGGTGGGGGTGCAGGCATGTGCCTGCTAGGCAAACATGAAGGAAAGAAATGTAGACATGAGGCCTGAAAACACAAGTGAGTCAACAAAGACTTTAGACAGCAAGAGACAGAATGCTCAATTGTTTTTAAAAACACAAAGATTTTACTTAGTTCGAATGACCCTACTGGAAAGAACACAGCTTTAAGCAAGGATTTTTTGTTCTTGCTCTTTATTCCATGGTTAGTTTGACAAAACGTAAGACCACACAAGAGCCTGTAAGCAATTTAGATCTCAATCACAGTTACCTTGCTGTACCCATAAGACTGGAAGATTATTTCCATATCTATAAGAATGTAAGGGTAGTGGTTTAGATTTCCTGTTGTATTCTGTTTGAAAATGTGAACTCTACATTTTCCCATAGCATTGCCTATACTGGTTTTTATACAGAAGTGTGGAGACTGGAATTAATAAAGCGTTCATTAAATAAGTTTGTACTGATTTAGAAAAGCAGAATGTTGCTAATGCAGTGTTGAATGTGTGAGCATAAAACTGGAAGAGGAAACCCCTGATAATTTTCAAGAAATGTAGGAGACTCTTACTGGGCCAGAAGCGTTTATTTAGGTAGCAATAAAGAGACTAAATTACTCTAAATTGAGCTTTGAAAAGGGTTGTACTGAAATGAATCTCTGCCGGATTTCTAGTCATAAATATAGATGCGTGACTGTATTAACACCTGGCAAGTGGTAACATCTCCCCCTTGCTTGCACTGAACTTTCTTTATTGTCAGTGAGACAAAAAAAAAAGAGCTCTTCAGAATTTAAAGGGCAAAGTTCTGAAGTGGGAAATGTTATCCTTTGCTTCTTATCCTGAAATGGCAAACCTATGGCCTGGCCTTTTGTTGCTTAAGAAGTTCTCTTCCTGCTTTGTCACAGTGGATTAAATGACTTTTTGGCCTCAAAGCTTGTCCCTTACACCCAGCTCAACACATCTAAGAAGAGTTCACTTTTTGCAGAAATCTCTTTGCACATTAAATCCTGTACTAATTTACTTCTCTATTTTTAGAATTACAAAGTCTTTGTCTTAACAGAAATTAAGTTGCATATTCATTTATTGTCACTGTGATAGTTTTCAGATTATTTTTTTACTGGTATAATTTACTCACCAGGTAAGAACCAAAGCTGTTAGAAATACCATCATCAAACCAGTGACAATGCTGGAAGCTCTGGCAATAGTTTTCCAGATTTCACACACTGTGGCCACTGCATGAATGCTAAGACAATAACAACTCTGATTAATATTGCTATCTGAACCAAAAATAATATTGAGGTGGTAGATGCTAGACTCTGTGAGCCACATCTACAAAATAAAGATGGCATATAATCCATCCGTAGGAAAAGTTCAGTCCATTATCCATAACTTAATGAACTTCTCAGTAGCTTATTTGCATCAACAAATAGAACCAAGAAATTAAAGCTGTCTCAAAGAAATGGATTTTAGAAACTTGCAAAAAAGAGTATTTTCTGTTTGAGGGGTGGTAGTTAAATACAACTCATGGATTACAATGTAAAATAAACCTTAGTAAAACCCTCATTATTTAACACCTAAGGGAAAAAAATGGTTAAAGGCAAGTCATTATATAAATTTGAAGAAAAAATGTTTACATACCTAGATTAGTTGATTAAAAGCATCTTTTGTTCCATGTGGTCTGCCATAAATGTCAAAAACATCGTAATTCAACAGTTTTCATTAGCAATGCTCAATGCAACTCAAATAACATCTGTAATAGCTACTTACAATAGTTGGCCTTTTACAAACAGCAGAAAAACAGGGTAAGGGGAATGCATACTCAATATGTTACCCTAGAGTCAAGAAATAAACAAAAACCTAGCACAAATAACAGCAATACATTAACTGTTTTCCAAAATGGAAAGCAAAGGAGCATGAGAGGTCTTTTCCACTGCCAAGGCACTTTGCTAAATGCCCTCTGGAAAGACATTTTCTTCTGAGCTATATTAGGTCAAAAATGATTGTGGAAGAAAATGGAATAGATTTCAAAGTGCTTCTGATATTTATTTATTTATTTGTTTGTTTATTTATTTATTTATTTCCTGATTTTAAGCTGCTGAAAGTGTATAGCTGTATGTGCTTGCCTCAGGCTTGATGATCTGACAGGACAGTTTGCTGGGGCTGCCTGGCTTTTACCAAGCTCTGGGGACACATAAGCTGTTAAAAGCCTTGATAAAAAAAAATATGTACGGTTTAGATTCCAAAATTCCCATCTCAGTTAACAGCTTTTATATAAATGTGCATGCAAAGATTAAAACAATTAAAATGGAGATAAAACATCTTACTCTGCTACCCACTGTTTCCTAATGTATTATCAGTTCACTCAGTCTTTTCCCATGCTCGAGACTTTTATTAAGCAATTAAGTCATTTTATTAAGCTACTCACAGGCTTCAGATCAGATCGTACTTGCTGGCTTTGGTTATTTCCTTTTCATACTCCAGTACTGGTCTCCCTCTTACACTTTCAAATGTGCCCCTTTGTGTCTTTTTTTAATCTGAAGAATATCTTGCTTGATAACAATTAAAAACATCCTTTGTACAGAGGGTCAAAACAAGGATATGGGCATAAAAAAAGTGGAAATAGAAAACAATAGAAAACAATAGAAAACAATCCAATAGACTTTTGTGATCAGTAAGCCTAAATAAATTATGCATTTTGAAAGGTGAAAATAATTAAACATTAACTAATTCACTCCTTTCATGTGATAGTAATAGTATCTCCTGCTTACTTTTGAATGATTTCTATGACACCAAACCATGAAACAAAGTCTAACCGTACAGATCTTCAAAGTATAGTACATGACTACGAGTTATTCGCCTCATGTCCTGTTAAAATGACAGGAGGGTACTGCTACTGACTTTGTGGCTCCAGATGCCTTTAACTTTGAATGCTGGTGGAGAACATAATACTTTTTGCTGTTTTATACAATCTAGGAATATAGATTCTGTTCAGTGTGTTTTCTGAATCCCAAAAGAGCTTATTGCCCAACTGATCTGTCAGTGACTGTCATCTCCAGTAAAATAAGACGAAGAAATTTCTCAAATGGAGGTGCCAGAAATAAGCAGATATAAAGCAATACTGAAATTCTGTTTACATTTTTTAATTTAGACAACCAAATTTTACTTTATTTGTTCCTTATCATTTGTGCTTTTGTTTCTCATCTAGAAGGAATATGTTTTACTTTTGTTGTTATTTCACATGGGTGTGTTTTACGTGTATTTCGAAGATGTGAGGTCACAGATAAATAATCTAATCTTGTCTTTTGGTAAAATTAAGATATGGAGAAGGTTATTAACTTTAAAAAAAAAAAAGAAAAAGAAAAACGAGTAGTGACAGGACAGACAACAAAAGGAAAAAAGCCTTATAATATCCTTAAAAATTTAAGATCTTTAGGATTTATTTTTTTTTCCAGCTAATTCAGCCCATTTTCTTGCACCATTTTGAAAGAACCATTTAGGCCCAATGAGATAATAGCTTGAGCAATTGAGGGCTACATATGGTGCGTTTCTTGCTGCCAGCATGAATTCTTGGCTTGGAGGTACTGATGTATTAAACCACATGTTCTGATCAAGACAGCGCATTCTTGGAATCATGTTGGAATCTGTATATGTACAGTCTCAGCTCTCTGCAGACTTCAGATAATCAGAACTAATTAAAGGACATCAATAACTATAAAAGGTCACCTACAAGAACTATTTGATGCACTTATAGATCTTTAGATCTTCAGTAAAGATCTATTTGAGTCACAAACAGGAAGGAAATGGATGTGCCCTACTTTAGGGATGCAGTAGGCTTTTTGAGGCTAGTGTTGGAAAGCTACAAAGCAATGAGTGGTCAGTTTAGATAAGAATCCAAAAGTTTATGGTTATCATAAATTTATTTTTATCTAAATTTGAAAATATGAGGCTTTTGTATGAAAGTACTCATAATTTTAATTTCCTTCTTCAGTTTACTTTATATTGACAACTTTTCTAGCAAAATTTCCACAATTTCTTCCCTAAGAAAGGCCGAGAAGTACAGAAAGAGTGACCATTACAGTTAATCTAATATTTTAGATATCCCATAACGATTGATGAAGTTTCTGAGACTGGGTTACAATAGTTTTTTCAGAGTTACACATTAGATTAAATAGTACTTTTTTCAACACTATGCCTTTGTCTTTGCATCTATCTCAGATGTCCTAAAGAGATAATAGATAACCCATTATATTCAATTGGTCTGGTTAACTATTTATCCAAAAGCTACCTTATGCTTCATGTCTGTGAACTTTAGACATGCACTTCAGATAGTTACTATTATAGCAAAGTAGCGTCATAAGACCTACAATGGAAGCTGAGGATTATATTATGTGATTATATTATATTATTTAGAAATACACTAAAGAAGATGCTTTTTTTCCAAAAAGCCCATAAAATAACACCAGTATCAGAGACTGAGAAATGCAACTGTTGCAATTGTTT
>VXBO01006822.1:0-99596 GCA_013400135.1 Rhinoptilus africanus
AATTCTCCCCAGGCTCCGGCAGGAACACTGGGATTCCATCCCATGGGAGCTGGGAGCACTTGGAGCTGCTGGGGAGGAGGCAGGATGTCACTGCTTGGAGCGGGCGGGTCCGGTGGGTGAGCAGCAGCTCCGTAACTGGGTTTGTACATTCCTCTGTTACTGTTTTCTTGTTTCCTTTGCTGTTCTGTTAAACTGCCTTTGTCTCAACCCAAACCAAACCAGCGGCACGTGGTTCTTTGTTGCCGTCTGAGGCCAAACCATGACAGTGGCTAACTCCTTAAGCATATTTTACTTGATAGAATTGTTCAAACTTTTTATTTTAAATATTTGCTTCAATTGCCATCTAATATAAAGTGCGTAAGCTATGTACACCCTTGCTCTGTCAGTTCAGCGACTCTTTGATTCTTTTCTATGACCTGGCTTTAGATGGATTGTTCCTCATCAGTGGGAAAGTGGCAAGGTGGCCCATGGTTAAGAACAGCCTCTCCCAGTATACGAGCTAAATGAACTATTCTGTGAAATGAAGAAGTAGGGCTTTAGACATCAAGGGAGTTTTACTGGAAAAAGCGTCGATAACAACAAAGTTAAAGGGGCTTTTGAAGCTCCTTGAGATGCCCAAATTTTGTCAGCATCCCACCTCAAAAGATCTAGACCTTAATTTTCCTGTGTCTCCTATCTGTAGTGCAGGCAATAATTTGCCTTCTTTCACGAGAAATGTTGTATACTCTTGGAAGCTTCAGGCAAGTGGGTAGTGCGGGAAAGGGATTCCTAAAATACATATGAACAACAGCTTTTCATGCAGAGTCTGTTCTCTCTTCCAAATTGAGAATTTGAATGTGCTGCACACTCAGCTGAAGGGGTGCAGACAATCAGGTTTGTGTCCCACTATCAAGCATAGTCATCTCCGTGAAATCTGAGGGCCCAGACGTTGCCACATCTATCTTTAAACCATTGAAGAGTTTGTGAGTTCCACCAACAGACACGGAGTCATGTCAGCAGAATATTTTTGGGAGGTGTTCCCACTTCCTTTCCAGCCAAATGTACCCACTTTGGTCTGGATTGGCCTCCTGAATCATAAAATGTTTGCATCTGCTTCCCATTACCGCCTCCTTCATTGTGAATTCCATAATGTCAGCGATGTTTCTGCCTGACTGGTTTTCATACGAGTAGATAACACACTTTATTCCTTAAGAATCTATTCNTAAAGTTCTTTCTCTTATTTTTTTTTTTTTTTTTTCAGTAAATACACCTATGGACATTCTGGGTGCCTGCAGGCGGTTTCAGCTCATCTGTTTCCAAACTGGATTAAAGGTAAGCCTGATAATGGCTACACAGACAGGAGCCGACAATTACATACTTGTACAGCATAAACTCTAAGCTGGCAGATGTGCACGAGCTCTGGTTAAGGAGCTCTGTATCTGTGCTAAAATGGCATTAAAATCCCAGGGGGTGCTGAGAAGGATGTATCAGCTTGGGTTTAGTGCTGGACTGTCATAGCTGCGGATTTGCTGGCTTGCGACCTGCCAGCATGAGCTGCAGGTGGAGACATGTAATTTGTTCGCGTGTGCCCTCGTACATAAGCTGTTAGTACAGCACAGGCATTTCTTATGGGAGGCTAAAAGCAGATTAAATAGTTCACAGTATTTTTTGTGGTCTTTTTCTTCCTCAGGGCCACAGGCCCCATCTCTTCTTTTGCTCAAAATGGGTAGTAGCTTACTTCCAAACTCTGCAGCAAACCTCCCTTTTCCCCTCAGTGTACTACCCACTTAGAAAGTGTAACTGAGAAACCGCTTCTCTCCCTGGCACAAGTGTCAATGTGATGATAAATGTGATCTTTCTTGCAGTTAGCTGTAGGGGTGTAGACCTAGCTGAGCAGCTCTGTTTGATTAGTGGGTTTATATGAAGGCTCAGGTACTGTTCACGAGATTAAAGGTATTTTTGCCATAGATGTACCACACTGACAAGATATTTACCTTCTCATGGAAGTTCTAGGTAATCCTTGCTTCATACAAAGCTTAAAATCCCTTTATTTGGTGAAGACTAAAATAGTATGGCTTGATTTAACTCTGGAAACGATCAGCTGTGCTGAAAGTGAGCAAAAGATAAAAAAAGATAAGCTGCCTTGTCTTTTTTATTGACTCTACTTTTAGCATGTTTTCCTAGGGAAATGGGGTTTATACAACTTAAATATTTGTGAATTTAAGCATCCGGGCTGCCTGGTGTGTCTCCTTCCCTGCACTCCACCTGTGCCTTTAACTTGAAGGTATTGTCAGATCCTGATCAGATATTTTGTAAAGAGTGCAGTTGTATTTGGTGGAGTAAGGTACAAGACAGGATAAAGACTGAAGTCGTGGCTCTTGTTTGAAATGAAGCCTGTTTATACCAAACTGGTGCCATAAGGAGCCTTTAAGTCATTAATTTCACTTGCTCTGCCTCCAGGGCAGGGAACTCCAGTGCACATTCGTACAATTGAGAATCTTCTCTTCAGTTTATACAGTGATGTTTTAGTCTCTTCCTGTGCAAGGAAAGAGGTTTGTTTGTATAACTTCAGCATTTTTTTAACGTGCAAAAATAGAGTGAGAAGAACCAAAAGTTCATCTTTATAACGCGTTAGGGAATTCACAGTCATGGTATGATGGTAAGAGAGAGCTACTATGATCCATTGAAGATGACCTTCACCTTTAGATTACGTGAAAAATTTTACTAATGCATTTTTGATATTTTTTTATCCTTTGTCACCAATAATTTCAAATGGTTTACAATTAGGCATCACATTTCTATCTTGACACCTGCTAAAACTGCATGATATAGGCCCTGATTCAGGAAAACTCTTAAGAATATGCTGAACTTTAAAATTCATTTGATGTCCATGAATTTGAAGATTTTTGGATCGCAATGTTTTTTTGAGTAAGGGTAGATACAGACACATAACTGAAGTTTGTTGTGTTATATGGCAGAGTCTGGGGTATCTTAGAGGCATTTCCATCCATAACTTGTCTGCTCTCCAAATCTCTTTGCATCACCCTTTTTTGCAGAGACACTTTCTTATCTATGGTGTATTAGAAATCACTGATGCTCTTTATCCTTCAAATGAAGTCTATGATATATGCAGGGGAGGCTTTTTTTCCCCCTTAGCAGATACTATATGTATTTCTTCTGACCATGGGTATGCTGGTTTTGTGTTCGTACTTAGGTGTACATTTTCTGGTGCCAGTTTGTCTTTTAAGTCAGGATTTAAATTTGAGTATTTTCTAACAAGCACCTGGTAAAGGTATGGATAAATCTTGAAACAAAATGTTGGTTTGAAGGGTCAGAAACCCCTACAGCAGGATTTTTTTCTCTATTTTCACACATAGGTTGTACTCTGAGTCTCAGGTGTCCGTGATAATTGCTGCTATAAAACATTTGTGTTCTGTCTTTCATCTGAATAGTATCTTTGAAGTCCTTGCCCATTTCTACTTTAAATGTGGCTTTTCCAATGGGCTCCACACAGAATTCTGCTTCAGTTAGAGAAGGAAATCCTCTGGAAATAATTTTCCAAATTCATTTCACCTCCTTTGTTGTTTCCAGTGGTAAAATGAGACTTAATAGCTTTTTTTTTTAGAGGGGGTGGGGGGGGAGACACCTGAAGCAGGGCCTCTGCTTAAGCTGTGAGCATGAAAATCCTTTACTGACTCTAACCCAGCCTTGGCGAAAGGTAATGAAGTGAAATAATAGGATGAACAGTTTACTCCAGTCCTCAAGTGATTTCTTTTTTTTTTTGCAGATATATTCTCCCAGAGTGAGAACTGTACTGAATACATAAACTTTCCCCTACAGCTCTTTTATTTAAGAAAGTGTTTTTTCACATGTGAATACAGTTTGCCTGTCAATGGTGACTTTGTGACACCAGCTGTGTGACAATGCACATCCTGTGGTGAGGTCAATTGACAGTGGATGTAGAGGAAAGAGCTGGAGTTAGGCAGGCAAATAGGCTTTGTACATGCACAGTTACAGATCATTAGTTGTTGCTCAGTGAGTTTATTTTGGTGGTCTAACTTCTGCAATGAAAGATACACAAAAGGTGCAAGAAAGGTCTTCACCTCCGTGTCCTGATGAAAGCATTCTTCATTCCTGGACAAGTAAATGGTAAAGGAAATGTATATTTATTTTATTACACTGCTGGGATGAAGTAGGAGGAGGTCCAGTTCTTCTAACAGAGCTTTGAAAAAATTTGTCAAAGTGATTACTCTGTCCATCCTGCCCCTTGAGGAGGTCTGGGATTTGCAGAAAGCCTGAGTCTTCTGTCAGAGGGGGCTGGACTTCTGCAAAGAATTAATAATATTACTGATTTCCGGATATACTTACTAGGTGAAGCACCCCACCATCAACGCGGGGGGAAAAAAAAAAAACCTAATTTCTTTCTAGAGACGATTAAAGGAAAGCAGTTTCTCCTTTCTTTTATGAAGTAACTGCCAATCGATGCTTTACAGAGAGCCTTGTAGAGAAGGGATTCTCCATCTGGAGGAAAGATGTGGTGTGTGGGTTCAGCTCTTCTGTTATAATAACAAAACTGTATAGTCTTCTAGCTGATTCTTGCAGCCCAATCACTGAGCCAATTATTTTCAACCTGAGCTGGACGAGGGGAAGGCTGATCAAGAATGGTGCATAATGTTCTTACAAAATTTTCTTAAGGGCTTACAATTAGAGATTATTGTGTCATCGCAGAGAAAGGGCAGCCTGGAGGTCGTATCTGGTATGGGAAACCCCAGGCAGGTCTATTAAAATAGCAAGGGCAAATCAAAATGACGAACTTATGAGAGAAGGCCAGCTTGTTACTCAGCATGACTTCACCAATATCAGCTGTGCTGTATCAGAGTAGAGATCTGGCCTTGAATACAAGTACATTTGCAGCATACTTGGACCATAGGATGTCCTTATAAAGCATAAATCCAAGCAGAGTTTCTTCTTGTAGACCTTCCTCATATAAACAGTCTTTAAACACATGACTTGTCAGTCTCATTACTCATGTAAGTAGAGGTTAAGGTCTACCCCACAATTTCATGTGTCTGCGCGATTCACAGCAGGGCTATGAGACATGAGAAGAGTAAGTCTGGTGTGTTTGGAGGCTGGAGTGTCTGTGGCTGAGACAGCAGCAGATGTTTCTGTGTGGATACCCACACAGTTTGGGAGAATTGTGTGTCCACCTCATTTGTCTCTGTTCTGTGTACAATACCAAATGGTGACATTAAAGAAATTATTCCTTCATTCTCCATGAGGCCAGAACATGCATCAAGTCAGCGGTGCTGGATTAGCAGCATCTGGCATGCAGAGTGTGTGATGTTTCAAGAAAAGCAGGACAGAAGGACACTTTAAAGCAAACAAAAGGTTGAAACAATCTGGCTCCAGGCAGCTAAGAGAAGGAGGACGTAGGTTCAGAGTGAGGAAACACAGCCAACACATGCTCTAACCCCAGGCTGTGTGACGTTTCACAGCAGCTATGTAAAACAAGAGCTCTTTCACACTTCAGTCTCTCCACAGCTATGGGGTGTTGCACTGGGCTAAGTGTTACCTGACTTTGATGTTCTCCAGACAGACCCTGTATTTGTTCATGTTTACACATTTTGACAGGGAAGGAGCAGCTCTGCTTAATATCCCCTGGGTTTCCTTGCCGTGGTTTTAAACACTGCCGTGCAAATAACAAACTCAGCAGGTCCTACGGCGACTTGGTTCCCACCAGGCAGAGTTTGTGTCTGGCAGGGCAGTGGGCGAGCACAGATTGCTGACGTAGGTTTCAGACCTACACCCTCTCTCTCATGCAGATATCTGGAAAGCTCCCATTCCCTCCAAATAGGGATAGGAAAGTGTTGGAGAAGCTGTGATAAGCCAGTCAGTTAGCTCCCTCCTCCTCCTTTCCTTTATAATCCATCTCAGCATGCTTCATAAATACTTTTTACAGTAGCTGGACATCAAGGAGCTATTCCAACATACCAGTTGTGGGGATATACTGGAACTGCATGTCCAGTCAATAATATCGTGCCATTAATATCATATGTGAATATGTCCCTAAATCCCAGATTTGTGGAAAACTTGGGTTTATGTAGTTGATTCTTTCTTTTTGATGCTAAACTTATTTCTGATTTGAGCCTTTATATATCGTAACAAGAATGGGGTTAATGTACTGAACACCCTTGGTCAAATTTTGTCCTCAGTTGCATTGGTTTTGCTCAGTATTTGTTTTACCACAGGCCCTGCTTTAACCTGTTGTGTTATGTGCAGAGGACGTGGAAAGTAAGGTGGTTCTTGCCCTGAGAAGTTGGAAGAAATAAAGGATTTATAGGTATTGCTGGGTTTCTGATGAGGAAACTCAGGCACAAAGAATATTGAATGATTTGTCGATGTCTTTGGGCTAATCAGGAATTTATTGCAAGGCTGTCTTTCTTCATCTTTCTGAACTTTGATCACATTTAATATCTTCTTTTTTTAATGACTTCTTCCTTTTGAGTTAACAAGGAGAGCCAATAAAGAAACCAAAAGTAAACCTGAAATGTATAAAATCTCTATACTGAATATATAGCATACCCTCCTCTGAAGGACCATTTATCTAAATCCTAGGAAGCTGTGTTATCACTACAGGGAATAACAAGGAATTACTGTTATCTGAAAGACAAGATAAGGCAGGAAGGAAGACGAAGGAACACAAAGGAATATATGTGTGTGTGTGTATATATATATATATGAAAATTAGTGGCCTATAGTGGGGTGAAGATCTCCTCTTTGCAAACAAGCAGCAAACAAACATATTTGGTTCTGTGAACTCCAGCACTGGTCTTCTCTTGATCTTTTCAAGAACTTGGATTTTTCTTATTTTCTCTTTTTTTCCCCCCATGCTCGGAATATTGCGAAATAGAACGTTGTGTCACACTTTAATCTGGAATCCAACAAGTTCAGACTTTATTTACGTTCAGGATCAGTGTGGTTAAATGCAGCAAGCCAAAGGCTTAATTAAAATGCAGTTTCAGTGTCCAACGTGCAGGAATGCAAAGAAGCAGCAACTAGAAATAAAGAATACACTGCAGAGCTGTTGAAATTACATGAGTCTATTTATATCTAATAGTTTTATTCAAAAATACAATCCAGTCTTACCAGTAACTAGAAATACAGGACAAAACTGGGAAGGGTACAGCCTCATTGTCTCTAAATAGATATTGTAAGAAAACACACTGTCCTACTGCTACAGCAGTAAAATCAGTGTTTGGCTCTAAGGCCTGTTTTTTTTTTTTTTTTCTGTGAGAAAGATGAAATGAGAGTGGACTTAGAGCTGCCTCCTTCCCATCCCAAAGTTCCTTCAGTCTGTAAATAAACCATGGAAAAGATCAAAGCCCTGGGCCAAAAAGCCAAATCCAGTGCTTGTGGTGTTCTGTACTTGAACTGTGCTTTTGGAGAAAGCATCAATCTACTCCATTCCTAATGGATAAAGAGCTGTCAGATGGCTGAAACTCATTACAGTTCACAACTGGGGTTGAATTTGACATGCGCTGGGCTAGGAAATAATGGCCCAGCTAGCCTGCTGCCGTTCTTATGTATGAGATGGGATAATCAGCATCAATCTTTAACAAGACACAGGAAACTTAGTGAGTCTAAGGTCTCTGAGGGAGCAGCGTGCGGAGGGTGCGTAAGGCTGTGTGTGTGAAGCTTCTGAAGTTCAGGAGGGACTTCTCAACTAAACCATGAGAAAACATAGCAACCAGAGCAGACAAAACAGGTAGTCTTGGATCTCTTGTAGTGTACCAAGGAAACAAGTGATGTTATGAAGTCCTAAATGTAAACTATATACAAAACCAGATCTGCAGCTGAATGCTATTTGAGCAAAGTTGAACTGTATTGCTTTATATTTCATGAAGTTCTCTGTATTTGGCAGTGTAATAGTTTAGGCTCTCTGAAGCACTCAAGTGTAGATGGGTGGATGGAACAAAGTATGATTTCATTCAGTCAGTTGTTCTAAATATTTATGAACATAGCCATCATTGGTAGGGAATGCGTCGTTACTCGGCATTAATAAGAATGAAAAGGGCAAACATGACTGAGGCTCGTGGGGGCAGAACTGGGGCTGGTGAAATTTATATAAGGATCTGTTCTTCTTCAGATTTTAGATATCCTTCTGAAGCTCTAGACAGGTAGGTAAATAGCTATGCAGAGGTATAGATGCCCATTTCCAGCTAAGAATTATTTCTGTGTTGATATTAATGTATTGGAATATTAGAGGAAGTATTTTGGTTTGTTGAGGGCAGAAGCTTGGCTTCAGTGACGTGTTTGTTCCCCGCTGGCTCTAATAACCCGTAAGCTTCATTCTCCCTTGTGCTTGGGCTCCCAGTGAGCCAGTATGACACTAATGAAAGATTTCATGATGTGGGTTGTAGTCAGCTGAATGTGTAAGTGTCTCCAAGTGCAGGCTCTGACAGTTATCATGACTCATTAGGAAAAAGTATCCTTTAAGTTTGGGAAAGGGTTCTTGGTTTTTTTTCTTTTTTGAAAAGCTGAAACAGTTTCTTTCCCAGATATGTCCATTCCAAAGAAAGTTTCCTTCTAGTTCTGCCGTGCCCAGAAGCCACACATTGCATTGCAGACTTGCAAAGTGATGAAGGTTTTAGTTTGGCTGAAGCACCCTCCTGGGTGCAAGGAGATCTGGCTGCCTCTGGCTCTGTCACCGACACTGTATGTAACCTTATCTGTCTCCATTGGTCTTGATTTTTTTTTTTGTCTGTATCTATACAAAATGCAGAATGAATTTCAGGTAGAAGATTTTGGGAATGGCAAAGAATAGTACTGATGTACAATTCATTGTTTTTCAGGTCCAACTTTCAAATTTATTCCTATCTTATTCCAGAAAGCACTTTATTGTGGTTTGATATACTGGGAAAAACAAGATCCTTATCATGGAATACTTATTCTGTCTCCTTTATGGGACTATATAAGTATCTATATATCTGTGTAAGTATTCCCATCCTTCACTGCATTACTTTAATACTTTGATTATCTTACTGAAGGAAAAAACCTGCCACAATAATTTGAAGTGGATAAAGCTCAAACCAAACATCTTCACTTGCACAATTCTCGCTTGGCACCTTAGGGACCTGTTTTGCAGGCAGAGATCCGTTTGTCGGACTCTTCTGGCTGACACCTCTGCAAAACCAGATGTGTTTAGCTCTTTGACTTGCTGTCCTCTGGCTTCCAAACTTGATTCTTGGAATAAGAGTCAGGAAAGAATGTCATTCCACCCCCTGCTGCCCCCGCCACCTTTTCCACAGTCATCTAGCATACATCCTGCCTTGCCGGCACCTTCCTTAACAGCGTGTGATTGCTGGAAGTCTCTGCTCATTGGTTATGTTTCAAGATGACGGGCTTGGCCAGATCCTGGCCTGTGGAACTCAGTGGTAAACATTCTCACGAAAGGCTTACTGACTGTCACAATAATTTGCTAATCTGTTTATGGCTGGGATTCTAATGAAATGAAATCAGTCCTCCACTGAGCCTTTTCATCCAAATATCTACAAGAAATAGACTTGATGCCTTTGATGACATCAATTTGCTTGGTGCTGTTTAACTCAATGACATTGAGCAATACGCCCCCAGGATTTTTCCTACATTGGAGCTCACAAAGTGTAAGAACAGTTAAAAGGGTTCTTGCATCCCTCTTCCTTATTGCAAAGGAACCCTGAATTGAAGATGGTTCAAGACTGTTTGCCGGAAATCGGTTTGTAGTAGACGTTGGACAGACAGCGTGAATAGGAGCCAAAGCCATATTTATCAAGTACATTTGAAACTCCAGTGAGTTAGAGAGTCGTTAAAGGGTGCTCATTAGCCATTTAAATGATTGTGCTATTTCTGTTAGCCTGTGTGACAAGTTCATGAAGACTGTGTAGTTAGAGAGTTTATGGATGTCATTCATGACATAACTTTGGGGCTCTTCCAGCTGCTTTGAGAGGAGCCCACATTGAACTCATTCAGAGTCCACCTGTGCTTTCTGTCCTCACGTGTTGCCAGCAAAACAAGGAGCTAATTGTGTAGTGTATGCAGGCATTACTTCCAAGTAAGCTTTGAACTGGGTGGCATGAGTAGTAGGGACTATTAAAATGCATGACAGATTTTAGTACTGGAGAGATGCCACGTTATATAGCTGCAGTCTCCAATAGACTCTCAAAGCTAACTTCAGTTGCAGCCAAATCTCTCACTGCCACCTCCTTGTTACATCCGTTGTCTTTGTTGCTAAGGTAAAAGCGATATAGTAAGTTGCACCTACGTTTTGTTGTTCAGATGCAGCCCAAGAATACATTTATGTGTGTGAACAGTAGCCTTTTCGGAGGAGATCATAGGCTGCAAGGCTGAAGGGCATTGTTATTCTAGGGCAGGGCTAACCTGTAGCCTCTATAAAGAAGTCAATGTTGTAGATCTCAACAGAAGCCAGGAACTGTCAATACAGAATTTCCCAGTCTTTGTTGTGGAAAAATTTGCAAAGATTCTTAGCAAAATTATGCTAGTCTGTTATTTACACTCTTCTCTTAACTGATAAAAAGGGATGGGTTTTGCAAATCTGTGCACATCTTTTACAAAATACGTATTTATTAGCAGTCCCCAATTCAGCTGTCGTGTGTGTTTCTTTTGTGCTTAAAGTGTATTTGAGAGTGCACAGTAACTCAAGGGAAACCACTGCAGCCAGTCAGGAATGATCATGGGAAATGGAAAATCCCTTGTTGTCTTGCTGAGAAAACTCAGACAAGGCTGTGTAATCAGTGCGGAGCTGCCCTCTGAAGGAACCCATGCAGAGCTGTAGCATCTGGCTCAGGTGCAGCCCAAAACCCTGGCAAAAGGGGAAAGGGCAGGCCAAAAGTCACTCCAGAAATTATTTCACTTCCTCAGAGTTTCTGGTATTTGGCAGGTATCTTTGTCTTTTATTTTCTCTTTCTGTTTGAAAGAGCCAGACACTTATATGGAGCCTTTGGGTATGTCTGCACTGCAGGCCAGCGGTGTGATAGTGGTTTAACCTCAGCTCAACTCCCTCATATAAACTCCCTGGTTCTGGGAGTGGGGCTGCAGTGGCACTCAAAGAGGCTTCAGAACTCCCCTGGGATTCTGAAACACGCTTTCAGTGACATGGATGTTGTGAGGCAAGCTGTTGCCAATAGTCTGTATGGAAACCTTTTCACTGCCTTCACAATCATCGCTCCCTTTGCCATCTAGACTAGAACGAGTCGTCATAAGCCGCTTTTCAAATTTTCAAGTTGCAGTTTGTCTAGATAACAAAACCATGTTACGGGTTTTTTAAAGGAGATGCTCAAGAGGCTGCAGCTGTTTGCAAGAGCTGTATGTGATACAGGGGTAGTTTATGATGCAGAAGAAAACATGTTTACAAGCTGTTTCTGGGCCTTCCCCTGGACCCTGAATGCAGATTGAATGAGGAGACATATGGCTTCACAGTGGAACAGAAGGTACCGAGGGCCTGCTCCTCTACCTGTCGCTTCCACTGCAGGTACGAGGAATGAAAGGATGTTGACTGTGTGCAGCGTGAAAAATGAAGTATGATGTTTCTCCGAAGAGATTTTGGCAACAGTCTCATGTCACTTCCATGTGTGGACAGGCTTATCCTGGGCATGAGGCTCCAGGGGTTGCAGAGTGTGCAGCACTCCTGAGGATAAGAGAAGCATTGAGTTGATTTCTAAGGCCGCCTTCCCTCCTTAATATTGCCATTTTGAATGTAGGCTTTTGCTCCCAGTAAACATTGTTTCTGTAGTTGTCTCTCTGGCTAATACCTGTCGTGATCTGGTGAGAGGGACAGCCAGTTAAATCACGATATGATACTTCATGATTATCCAGGACTGGAAAGTCACAGTAACAGCCAAGTGCACTTCTAATGTGGCCGTATGCGTGGTCTCAGACTTGCATGGCATAGGCGGTGTCATTTCATATCCTTTGATCGCTTTGGAGAATGGAAATTGTTGGTTTTGCCCAGTTGTTATAATTGACTTCACGTTGGGTCTGTGATCAGGAACTTTTATCAATGAAATTCTTGGAAAACTAAATAACTTACAGTAATTTTTATTAAGTCCTTTAAATCTCCAGTGCAGCTTGCATTTAGCGAGCAAAGGAAGCTGTTCAAATTATGCCTAGCAAGTCCCGTAGCTCTCTGAGGAGAGCTGGGTCTCGTGCTGTGCTCAGCCTAATTTCCAAGCCAAATTGACACGGGGGCATTTGGAGAAAGCTTTGTAGAAGCGTCCAGATTGTTGATATTTTCTCCAAATAGACCTATTAACCTATGAAGGAATTTGAGATTTGCACACCCTGAGTCGTGAGGGTCCCTGAGCCACATTTTCAATGATCACATTATTCATATTCTCGAGGTAAAAAAAATAATATTCCATTGATGTATTATGTGTCGCCTTTTGTTTCCTAATACTATATAGGAGGCTGCACCTATGCATTTCTGATGTCGAATTTGACCACATTTAGAAACTTACTTTCTCCAGGTGGAATATAGTCTATTGACACAGTTGGCTTTTTACAGCGCGGTGAAACATTAACTGCTTCCTCTCCTCCAGTCTGGAACATCAAACTTTTGACCTGTCACTTAGGAGGCAAGCTCATTTACACCAATCAAAACCTGAAGTAATGTCATTTTTTGAGGGGAAGCTATTTTGGATTTACACCCCTTTAAGAGCAGAATTTGCTCTTGAGTGTTTTCCTTCCTCTCAACCTCTTCCTGCCTAGTTAGAACACTGAAGTTTTTGTAGGCTCCCACATTAAATCCACAACAGCCTGAAAGGTCAGGCAGTCCTGTGCCATTGTGGTAAATATATCAACTCTTAAATAGATTTGTCTTTCATCAGATTCTTCTCTAATGAGGTAAGAGATTTAATTTCATAGTTTAAAAAAAAAAAAAAGAAATAAAAGAGATATGATACATGAGCAACTCCCTTAGACTCTGTAGGAAAATGGGAATTGCCAGACCAGGTCTAGAGAGCAGTCCAGGAAGTCCAGTAACTTCTCTCTGAAATGGTTAATCATGGAACAAATAGTTCACTTTCAGTGCTGCCTTGAGAAAAGGTTTGACCACCTGGAACCTGGAGAGAAAATTCCCTTCATAAGTGCATCTCGTCCATTCTCGCCCTGGCGAAGTGCATTGCACTTAAACGAAATATAAGTAAAAGACTAGAAACAAAAAGGGACATACATACATGTGTGTATGCGCCTGAAGCACCACCTCCCTGTGCTGAACCTCCTCTCCAGCCCGTGGGCTCAGCCCAGGGCAGTTCTCTGCTGGTGGTGGGAGGCGAGAGCGCGGCACGGTGTCACTCCTGCTGTGTACCCACACAGCTGGAAAGTGGCCGCGATGCAGGGGGGCTGGATTTGACCCCAGAAGATGCTGTGCACAGGGACTCTCAGGCCTCTGCAAGCAAATCCCATAGCTTATAATCATTTGAGTCTTTTATACACGATTTTTTTGTTGTCTTATTTTGGTTTTTATACACACTACAAGAAGTATTACTTCCCTGGACTGCTTTCAGAAGAGAAAACCTGAAAGGCGGCTGTTGTCTGCTGTTTCTCTCAGTATAGCTCTTATACCAACTGTATCCTTTGCAGTCAGCTTCTGGAAAGGACCCAAGTTAAGTTGGAAAACTCAGAACATTTTGTATGTTCCTTGCCCTCATCATTGGGCTGTTTGCTTTTGTCTGTCACTAGATGTAAAAATGTAAAATAATTATTTCCTCTTTTACTGAGGGTTAATTGTTGGGTACCACAGGGTACCACATTGTTGGAACAGGAATGGGTGCTAAGAGTCACTTCCAAGATTATATCTTAACTTCCTCAAGTGTCTATTAGCCTGGAGATGCAAATTGTTTTACTGAGTCATTGCTTGTTATTTTTTCCATACTTTTTTTTTTTCCTGGACCTGAGACCCCCTCTGAATCCATGTCTCTGCTGCCTGAGCCAGCTGCTGAAAGGAGTGAAGTCTATGTACTGTCCTTCCTGAATTGCAATGTGTCTTTAAACATGCAGCTCATAACAGAGGGGCCCATAGAATGAAAATGGCATTTCTCACTAGTTCTTTTGCTGTCGTTGATCTGGCTGCTGGCTCAGGGGCTTCTTGCCATAGTGTTTTTCAGTAACATAGGACTGTGACATCTCCACTAAAATAGGACATAGACTTGCTTATACCTGCTCACACTCTTGACTCATTAGAAATGCCTATTAAGCCACCTAAATGCAAGTATTGAAATGATTCCTGTTGCGTTCACATTGTCAGCGTGGGGGTCTGTGCTAGAAGGAGCGTCAGGGCAGCAAAGGTTAATATCCCCCTTGCAGCCCTGTCTTGAGTGCCTGAGATCTGGGAGCATGGATGGGGAGGTGGCACAGACTGGAAAAATGCTTTCTGTCTCCGCGAAGCCTTTCTGTGCTGCCTCACCTGAAGGAAGAGCAGTCGGTGTTTTAGTCAGGGCTCGGTGTCATTTCCTGGCTGTCTCTGAGTGGGGACTGAGCATCCTCTACCTAGAGAGGACAGTTTATTCGTGTTATGGATGCTGACAAAGCACTGAGATGCTCCAGCTCACTTCAGCTACTTTATGGGATACTCTGAATGTGAAGGAAGTTTTTTGACAGCTTGTTTCAGTAGACAATGTCGGTTTTTTTGCCAGATGCTTTCCTCCTGGCTTGCCTTGGGGTGGGCAGGCGGGGGAACACCCGCAGCTAATTAGAAACAGGTATTTGTCTGCAGGTACCGCTGCCAGACAGAAGCCCTTTTGCATCTCACAGGGTCCATGCAATCTGCAACATCTGAACAAGCCCCGTGGGGAAAGAGATGAATTTTTCACACCTGTTTTTCCAAATTTAATAATAATAAAAAATTCCATGCAAGCTCAAGAAGGCAACATTCCAGTAACATTTTGCTTTTACTGACTGAAATTTCCCGTAAGATGGGCCTCTGGCTATAGAATGGAAAATCTGTCCTCACTCACTTCCTCCTCAGTACTGGGCAGACGTATAGAGTCTGGTTGCTTTTTTATTCTTGCCAGGGCTGCTGCAGTAGCTCTCTGCTTGTTAGTCCCGGGTGCCATGAAGTCAGAGCCACGAGTCTCCCCGTCGCAGTAGGCAGTGGGGGTTGGTAGTTTGTTCCAGGGGACGTTCCTAAGCCCTGTGTCACTTCATTACACAGCAAATTGGGAACAGACACTAGCAGTGCAGGCAGCAGGGGGAAAAAAAAGAAAATAAAAGAAAAAGGGGAGTCATAATACAATCAGAGAAATGTGTGTAAAGTCCGTAAGTGCTTCTGCGCCTTGGCCAAATGCCAAGTTGAAATCCAAGATGCTTGATGTGTTGAATTCTGAGTTTCCCACCACACTGCTCTTTTGCTATATTTTATATTTATTTAACAACAGGTAGTGAGATACAAACTTTACTGTGTAGCAGTTACCATGTTAAGGTTGTGGAAAACTACAGCAGGACATGGGATGAATTTGGCTATAATTGACTGGAATTCATGATGTGGAGTATCTTTTGTTGGCTTTACAAAATGGAATCACTTCCTAACTGTAATGAGCAATCTTGGACATGATCATTTTGGGATCCTAAAGCACTGGCTATTACACAAGTACTTCTAATCCTCATTGCATAATGGTGTCTGTAAAAAGCTTTTAAAGGAGAAATAAAATATTTGGAATTTGATACCTATATAGGTTCTGAGTCTGCTCTCTGTTCTCCAGGCATCAGTTTTAGAATTCAGCCTTGTGGGAGGTACTGCCCTAGCCAGAATAAATGCAGTTTAGAATAACAGTAGAAAAAAACCTCTCATAATGCAAATATTTGCCCTAAAAATCACTATAGATGAGAGAAATCTAACTGCACTCTAACAGAATAAGGGCTGTTCTAGAGATGACAGAATAAAGCAGAGATGTACAGCAGAAACTCTTCCCTCCCCCCCCCGCCCCTTTCCTTTGTCATTTTAGTTGTGTCCTTCATTTTAGATAGCAACTGCTGTTTGTTTGGGATAAGCAAAAAGTTTAATTTACCCTTGTACACAGAAACAAGGATTTCCCACTCTATCTTGATTTTTTTAAAAACATAAATACTATTAAATTATTGATACTGATAGTACAAAGAAAGAAATGTCCGTTCTTTTGTGAACTGGTGCATTCAATTAACTTCAATTTTGTAAATGAAGTTTTCGAGGAGTATTTGCCCAAGACCGTCATACAGTTTGCACTCCAAAAGTACAGGGATTAAAGAATTGTATTCAGAATCAAAGCAGCATATGTGATTTCTATTGTGGTGCTGTCATATAAATAGGTTGCAATCAACTTTATTTCAACATGAAAGGATTTGGATTATTTTGTTGCGGAAGGTTTGCCTTGTTTGCTACCTCTGAAAGGGAGATAATCTTAAATCTGAGCTAAGAAAGATGGTTATGATCAAGAGAGAACGTTTAAACTGAATTTGCTGTTCTGTGTTGATGTTGCAAAAGCTCCAAACACAAGAGGAATTAACAGGGTGCTCCTGAGTTTTAGAGAATGCAGGAAAGGTATTTCGCATAAGGAGCAGTCGGTTATGCATTATCCTGTCTTGCTCTGGCGTAACTTTTGCTTCTGCTGAGTTATCTGAGGGACTCTAGGCTCAGTCTAGGGTGGGCTACACTGCCCTGTTAAAGATGTGAAGAATGGGGAAATAAGATAAAGATTGGTTAGGACTCTATTACAAACTTGCAATTTATTTTTTTTTATTAAATTCATGTCTTGGATGCTTCTGACATTCAGTCCATCTTTTTTTTTTTTTTTTTTGGCTCAAAATTATTGCTAAACCTGGATTTCTAAAGATACAGAAGCAACATAAGAAGTGAGCTAACCCATTTGAAGAAGTCTGGGATTACAGCTGTGTTTAATAAAATCTGAGTTAGCTATAGAGAATGTAAGTAAGCTAAATCCCATCTGCTTTGAGGTTTCACTTTGGTCCCAGAAGAAGCCAAATGCAGGATATGAGGAGAGGTGTACGGGCTTCTACCGGAAATGCTGGGAAAAAGGCAAGGAAAAAAGGCCTCCCTCTGCTCCTTTGGTCTGCTTTTATGATGTGACCTCACCAGTGACACAGTGCAGCGTGTTGAGCAACACACATGGAGAGAGCAGAAAGAGCTTGTGTTCCCCCTCACTGCCAAACAAATGGGGTAAGAGCTCTGTGAAGAGCCAGCATCACCTCTCCTTTTTCCCATTGCTTTGCTGTGTCTGTAGATATCTCAGATGAAATTGGCAGCACCAGGAACTGGTCTGGAAGGAGTATGCTCCTGTCTCTTCGTGCCTGGGTGCAAACTGGAGATGAACAGCTAAATCAGGCAGGACATTTCTGAGGACTCTTGGGAGTGACGTGGAATTAATCATACAGCTGGTCCTTTCTGATCTTTGACAACTCGGATATGATGTCCTACACGGTCAGGAGGCAATTCTGAGAAGGAAAAAAAAAAAAAAAAGAGGAGAGGGAGACACTAATTAGCACTTTTCACTAAAAATCAGCAAGATCAGAACTGGAGAGTCAAGTGGAAATTCTCACAAGTCTGCTTTTCCTTGACTGTGTTTCTTGTTACATTATCAAGAAATGAGGCAATAATTAGGCAAATGTAGCTGTAAAAACCTCTTTGTTTAGTACCCAAGGAAGCCAGAATTATATTTCAAGGATATGCATCTCTTGTACCTACCAGCCCCCCTACCTCTGCTCCTGGGATACTGCTCTTGAACCCAAGGTGCAAAATCCAGAGTTAGTTCTTCCTTGAAAACGAACAGATGAGTTCTAGCTCTCACACTAAAATCCTTGGCTGGTCTGTACAAAAGCTGTGCAGGTCAAACAGGTCTGCTGTCTGGCTTATGTCTCTACTGTTTCAGTGAACCTTTCACCTCTGCAGCTGATCGCAGAGGCTGAGAATTACAAAGCAAATGATTGCTTCCCCATCAGCCGGATTCCTGACCTTCTCTAATGTCTTCATCTGCTGCTCGTCCCTAAAAGCCAGATGCAGAGGTTAAATATCCCTATTTGCTAATCTGTGATCATGATTTATTAGTTTAAACTAATTTTAGGGTATGCTTGGAAGACTAGAGACATAACTATCTGCACAAACAGGTAGTTTTTAGCTGTTTTGGGACACTTCCTGTTCATTCAAGATTTCTGGTACTTGGACAGACAGCTTTTCTCCAGTGTTTGGGGGAGATTTTTTGGATTCAGACTAACAGGTCTCTTCCTCTCTTATTGGGATGCTTTTAATAGAAATGGGTTTTTTCCCCCCTTTCTTTTATGTCAGTGGATCAGGACTGTCTTCGTAAAAGCCAGTCAAACTGTGCAAGATGGACCCAGTGTGTCTGCTGATCCTCAAGTGGGTCTTTTACGGATGCTAGTGACAGACCATTGATTGGCACACCTCCTGGTTTGTCTATATGCTTGCTTACCTTCACTCACAGAAATGCCAGTGGTGATATGCATGACATGATGTTTATGAATGTGGTTAAACAGCAGCTTTTATTTCATTTCCAGAGAGTATATAAATGAAGGTCCTTCTGCCACGTTTTTCTGCAGTGTCTTTCTGTGTCAGGGTTTTGCTTTAGGATTAAGACAGCCGTTGTGACCAGCTTTCTGCTTTAAAGGCTGGACATGGTTACCTTGATAGCCAGTGGGTCTTGTCTCTCTAATTAGCAAAAATTAATCACTGCATGGTGATTATCAAACCCATCACCTTCAACTCCGTGGATTCAGATCCTTGTAAAGTTTTGGTGTTGCTATGTTGCGGCAGGTTGCATGTGTGCATTTGTTGTGTGTTACCTGTTAAATAGCTAACCAGGCCAGGTACAGCTTTTAGACCATTTGACAGCATTGCCTTAGGCATGAGTGACTTCAACTGAGCTGTAATCTTTTATCTTAGAAAAGAATTTTTCACTGTTTTCCTCAGAACAGAGGACTTTGTCCTAAGGCAGGAATTATAACAGAACCAGGGTGTTGTGTATATGGGTATGGATAACTGAAAAATGTCAGATTTGTCATGTAGGCTTGTGGCTGATTAAGGGAAAATATTGAACCTTGCCTTAGATTTCTCATTCTGCTACTGACGTCATGTTTAGTTTTGGTGTAGTTCCCTCTCAAACAAAAGTGCTACACTCCTTGTCAAGCTTGTTTTACTAAACAGCATTAGTTATGGTATAGCTTATTTTGCCTTAGGGAAAGAAGGTATTACCTTTAAGGTCCCATCTCATTCTTCTTCTGTGTAAGTGCTTTGAAGTTTTTGGATGAAATGTGCAGTTGAGACTAAATATTGCTTAAACTAATGAAACCATTTCTCTGTCTTTTATTTACAGCACAACGTGTCTCACAGTAATTAGAAACATTTAAAGATGTAGTTAGCTGCCAGAGGAGTTTCTTGTTAAATCTTCATTCTCCTTTTTCCTAAGAAAGTAGATTTTTATATTTAGTAGCAGCAGGCAAAGGTATGTCTATGTGACAAGTGTACAGTTTTCCAGAGAGGAGTAGTCTGGTGCTTAGGCTAGCTGAGTGGCCCATTCCTGATGGCCAGTTGGCATGTCTCGTAGAGACTGAACACACTGTGTGGGAGCAACATCTCACTTGGGGCATTGCTTCTTTCAGGCACCTTTTACTGTGGGGCCCTTCAGGGCCGTCACTTCATCCAGGAGGACATCAAAGATTATGGAGTGTCCACAGCTTTTTTGCTGGGATCTGAAGGATGTGTATGGAAGGTGTTAATGTGGCATAAATGAGGATGTTTGGGTAGCTTGATGCCAGCATGCAGCAGTGCCATCAAATCAAGCCATCAAATTCCTACTGAAAATTAAGGTTCTTATTAAACAAACCATACTTGATATACCAAGACAGAGACCAAGGGAGGATTGCTGTCACTCTGTGGAGAGCTGCATCTTCAAGTACCATGTTCGTTAGATGTCCCCACCTCTGTCTAAGGGAGTGCTTATGTAGAGCAGTCCTGTGGGTAAGGTAGGCCACTTTCCTGCCAGGCCAACACCCTTGTGATGATAGTTGGGTGAAATTGCATCCTGTTTGCTAACAAAAGGGTACTTAGGTGTGCTCACACCTGTTTGTGCTGTGAAACTATCCACCTTTGTCTTTATTAGCATTAGGAATCCTCATCAGTGAAGGCCGTGTACAGATAATGGCTATCTGTATATTTATATATTTATATTTATTTATATATTTGTATACATTTATATTTAAACATGTTTCCTATAGAATGAATAAGCATTACGGATTTCTGCTTTGCTTTTTTTGTTACTTAAGCTTCAGTAGGGAAACTGTTCCTGGAAGGCATTTAAAGATGTGTTTAATGTGATTAGCTCTAATTTTGACATCAATGATCTTAAAAACATGATTATAGTAAATCGCGTGTAAGTATTTAGGGATGGATGGAAGGCTGTGCTGCAGTATTTTCTGAACTCAAGCACTTGGAGGATACAAATTGGTGTGCCATGGTGTAAAACCTTTACAGCAGTTGGATTACTTTCCCTGTGTCATCTGTGTTTTAAGCACTTATGAGTAATGCTAACATGCTGATAAAAGCTTTACGCCATCCTACATAGTACGCTTCACTTTCTCACTCAGTCCTCAGCAATTCAGTATAGTCGTCCTTGTCGCTCTTCCTACCCTGATACATAATGAAAGCCATATTTTTTTCTCATAAGCCTCTAATAAAGTCTTCTGCAAATATTATAAAAGGCAAAGATATTTATGAACATTAGAAGTCACTCTATATTACAGACTCTGACACCAGCATTTGGAAAACATTTACGTGTTGGCATAGATGTTATTGTCTGTTTAGCCTTTCTTTCTTTTTTTTAGTGAAGCTTTTATCTTTCTGGAGTGAATTTTGGATAGTGTTATCTAGATTATCTTTGCAAATGTTTGTGATATCACCAACAAAAAATTCTTGTCTAGTGTATATTATCAGTGTGTTGAAGTGTACCTTGCGAAGCTCATTTATTTTATAGGTCAGGGAAAGAGATGATCCAGGTCGTCTTTTCCAGGGCATGGCAGATGTTGCATTATCACCCAAGTCATCTGGCTCCACTCTCGTGTATTCCTTAACAGGCAGGTACCTTCTTATCACTGATGTGATAAGAGAGTTTGAAATAACTTCATTAAACACCAACATTTGCTCAATTATCTTTTGTTTGTGATTAAGGTTGTGGTCTTTCCAGGTCATGCAAATACTGCCAAGGCATACTTCGTTCTTAAAAGAACAGTTAAAGAAAGGCTAAATGGGTATCTGTCACAACTGTCCTCCTGTGTACAGACAGTGCACCAGTCCAGTGGGGCTGCTCTCAAACACCTTCTTCCTATTCCTTCGTTTAGGGATTGAAAGTAACCCTTGGGAAATACTCGGATAAGAATAAATTCAAATGATAGAGGAAATTTTCTTTATCTTTTTGGAGATAATTTCTTAAAAATTCCTAAATTGGCAAGTATGTTTTTGTAATTTAGTGTTTGGTATTTAATATTTTAATTGGCATTATGGGTCCTCAGCTTTACTTTCTGTACATGCGTAGTCAATTCCACTGAAGTTCTCAGTAGTGCTGATCTGTGCAGAAATTGTAAACTTGTACCTTTGGTTCCTGCATTTGTCTATTTAGGTCAGACTCCCCCTGGGTTAGGAATGAGCTGCTGCGTTCGCTGGTGCTCGAACAGTGGACACTTTTCCTGGATTTTATACACGGGTTGCAATTATCAGGATCGATCCAGCCTCAACGTAATGTTTTCTTCAGCATGATTGAACATGGTCATATCAGCGTTCACAACATTTGAGAGAGGATGGCCTAGGTATAACTGTATAAATTAGTGTTCTTACCTAAATTTAAGCACTGAACAAGTAACTAAAATTCTGCAGTGCTCGAAAGCCTGTATTCTGTTTGAGTGTAATCACATCAGGGACACTAGTGTAGAGGCAACATGAATTGCTGCAAATAGCTGATACTTAAAGCAATAGTTTAGATATTTTCTTGGGAAATAAGTTGAAGTGCCTCCTTCTATATTGGCGTTGAGTGATTCTAAATAATGCCCTTGCAGAAATCGAAGTCTGTTTGCAAATGATTGCCAAGTAAGAAGCAGTGAATGCACTGGGCTGATGTTTTGCTGCAAATTAGTGGGAAATCAACTGAAAAGCAGCAGATAAGATGGTAGCCCAAGTGCCAAAGTTTTAGCAAGATTGTGAATATGGTCTCAAAAGATAGAAAATACAGGTAAAAGGATTTTCAGTGAAGAAGTATCAAAATGTCTCTAGAAATTACTTGACCTAAAAGTATCAGTTGGAGGAGTGGACATCTTTAAAGTCACATCCCCTTTAAGGATCAGCCCTGTGATATGATAGTCCCTCTTTAAATTGTGTTTTTGTCATCTTAGTCTTAACATTAAATAAGCTGCCTTCAGCAGGATGCATTTAATTCTGGCTAAATTTGTAGTTTCTCAAGCTGCTGGCTTGGCTGTCTCCATGCTGTGCTCTTGAGTGCTGCTTTTGAGCATTGTTCCACTCTAACGTTAGTTTTCTATGAGAAATACACTTCCTTCCAGCCACAGGCACTCCTGGCTCCTAAAATTGTTCAAATCAAGTATGTGTTTCCCTGCCTTAAAGCAATATCATCTGGCCATTTATGTGTCCTAAGTTCTATTCCGGTGGCTCACTGAATCTGTTACTGAAATCAGCTGCACTACGGGCATGGCAGAAGACTCCTCAGGCTGCGCTAACGGTAGCGTTAATTCTCCCTGTGTTCCTGTCTTCTCATTCAGGGCAGCGTTCGCTCCCTCAAATGTGCTGCTAAAAAGAAGATTATTCCTAGGACTGGGTGAATCAACACAGGTATTATGTTGGAACTAAGTCTACCTATGTTATAACAATTTTGTCCCAAGGTAGTAGTAGGAGCACATTTTTTGCAATTCACTAACATTTTTTTTTAAAAACGTTGTTCTTTTATGTTTTCATAAATTCAAGATATTCAAGGATTTGTCTATCTGTTACGATCTTTTGTACATGTTTGAATTTAATCTCTAATATGAGCTTTTAAGCACATAAAAATGCGACAGTAAACTTGGGAGTATGATGTTCAGAGTTCATTTAATTTCTCCCTGTTCCTTACTTTAAAAAAAATCAATTGCTATCAACATTTATCTAATGAAAGAGTGTACCACAGGGCGCAGAATGCAGTTTGTCCTACATGTTTAGAGATAACAACCTAGAGCTATTTTTCTGATTAAAATACATTTTCCCTGTTCCTTCATGTTATCATTTGCTTCTGACTCAGTGTATCTTTCCATGTTTGCAACAGAGTATGATTAAGGATGGGTGAGCCCCAAAAGATAAAACAAGAACAGGCCTGAACTCTTACCTGAAGCTCATCTCATATGGCATATTTTTTGAAGTCAGGTAAGTGGGTGGAGAATTATTGGAGGAAAATTTAGATAAATTTTGATTCAACAACTGTTGGCAGAAAGCTAGTTATTAGCAAATACTCCAAAAACAAATCCCAGAAGATGCTCTCCACAGTTTACGCACAAGCTTTAACTACCTTGTTTAGACTTTGGGTGTAGACAATGAAATAAAGTGTTTTGCAAATGTCTTGAAAGGACTACTCAAGTAAGTGACAGCAAATGGTTCGCTGTATGGGGAACCATCTTTTTCTGAGTCCCCATCAGTTTTTATTGGAAAAGTTGTGTTACAACTCGCAGTCAGTTTTTGGACTTGAATGCACCTTTTAATTGAATTTCACGGGACTATGTAATTGAGGAAGAGCTAATGTAGGTACCAGGACTATCATGAGAATATTGAGAAGAATTTTACACAAAAATTGGAGACTTACTAGTGGCTTTGTGCAGTAGCCCCATTGCCTTTCAGGTTGGTGGTGATGTCCAGAACAAGATTCACTTTTAAGAAATTGGCAATCAAATCGTGTCCGATGCTTTTACCAGGAATTAGTCAACATTTCCGACCCTCTGTCCAATGGACTCATTTCTTCTCTTAGGGAATGACTGCTATGAAATACAGCATGTCAGAAAATCAGCATAGAAATTGGAAATGGATGTTCACGAATGGCTTGTACAAACACATCACTGATTTTACTGAACTTTTGATCTCAGTGTTGTTTCTGTAATTGGGTGGAGAAGCAACATGTAAAAAATAACTTGTAAAAACAAAGAGATATTTTTTGAGCGGTTTCTTTGGGTTTTTTTGCTTGTTTTTTCATCAGCATCTATTTGGAAATGACTAAAATTCGTGCCACGTGTTGAGGAAGGGATCTTGCCATGAGCTCAGCGATATTATTAGGCATAAGAGAATACAGACATGGGGTGAATGTTATGTATGAATGCCACAGCAAAGAAAATTTAAGTAGTTCAGTAAGCAAAAGAACTCTACTTTTTATGGTGTCCGAAAATAATGATTCTGAAATGGTGATTCAGAATGTCAGGGTCATGAATTCTCCCATCCTTTTGTAAATGTGTAGGATGGGCCAAATCTTCCTGGCAGCACTGTGCTTGTGAAACAACAAAAAGGAAAAAATCCTGAAGGTGATGTGTGAGTCCACAGAGCCTGGAAAGGCCAGCTGGGAGGAGATACATTCAGAAAGAAACATGATCAGATAAGCCCAGGCAATCAATTTTTATCCCTATAAGTTTTCTTGCTCCTGAGTAGGATCCCACTACTTTCCTACTGGGCTGTCCCGTAGCCTCTTGAAATCAGGGAGCAGTGTTTTGTGTGCTCGTTGTCTTGAGGTGTTTGGATAAGTCTTGCTTTCTAAATCATCACACAGAACAGTGACTTCATCCTTTATGCTGGAAGATAGACCTGAAAGTTAAAGATTAATCTTCCTCTCTCCCCCTGNCTTCCTCTCTCCCCCTGTGCCTTCCCCCTCCCCTCCACCCCCCCCCAGAGGAAAGAAACCCAAATGAAAACTAAACCAGCAGTGGGCTTGGGGAGTTGGGGGGCAAGGGAGAGACAGATTTTTAGTAATCCTTTAACTGTGATCGTTACTTTTTGCCACAAGACTGAGGTTCAAGGGTAGTCAGAGATAACAAACACGCCTGGAAAGGTCCCAGCTGAGCGCTCTGTGTGTTACTGATAGCTCTGGGATGGGAAGCTGAGAGAATACAATGACTGAGAAACCATAAGCCTCACAAAAGTGGCTGGATTATCTTTACACACACACACACACACAGGGCCACGTAATCTCTTTTTATCAGATCTGAGAAGAAAGGGAATCCCTCCTGTGTCATTTTCTCTGGGCTTTTATCTCTCTCTTTTCTTGTTTTTTTTTTCAATTTCTTCTAATAAAGAATCAGGCTAGGACTCTGCTCACTGGACCTTTCTCTAGATTTCTCCACTCTTCTCCTTACAGCTCTTGAGAGAGCAGAAGGACACAAAGGAGATCACAAACTTGATAATATGGGGATTTGCCAGGTCCTCAGCTTGTCTAAATTTGAATTTTTTAGTTGGTTCCAGTGGAGTGGGGTCAATTTACACCAGATGTACATTAGACCCATTAAGTTCTGTAGGATTTTCTGGAGCTGCAATCCTGCCTGGTTTTCCTCTGATTTTATTTAAGTTTGCTACTCTTTCGCAACATTAAAATAATGGGGGTGAGGGGATTAAAAATCCTGATAATGTACTCTGCTGATGCTGTAAGGAAAATATTCTGCTTTCTGAGTCATTTGCCCTGAGCTGACTTTCTTTTTTAATGGTTCAGGGGTTTCCTTCTTTAGCCATAAATTGCATGCAAATTCTTTTTTTGTGCGTGTGCCTGTGTATGACAGTCTGTGTATGTGAGTGTGTGTGTGTGTGTCTTTCAGAAGCTAAGCCAAAGAGAGAGGCTGTTCCTTTAAAGCAAAACTGAAAAAAAATGCCTTCAGGCGTCCTATTACAGTGGAATGAGCCAAGGATCAGGATTTGCAGCTCAGCTATATAAACCCAGCAGAATCTGGCTGATCTGACCAGTTTGCCTTACTGTCAAACGTCTCTGTCTTTCACACACTCACACGCAAAATTAGACAACGCAACTTCTCTGAGTTTTGACAGGACGGCAACAAAGTCAGAAGCCGATAGCTGACTTGAACATCATATTTATTTCATGGAGACTGCTCACAGCGGGATCTAATCTCTGTCAGAGTCTGCAAGGTAAGTCTGTTTCCTTCCTGAATTAAAAAATCAGGAGCTCTTCTCCCACACAAGTTTGCAGTGACACGGTGTTCTGTCATGACCCCTATAGTTTCAACTATCAGTCTGAATCATCAGGGATCTTACTAGGGAATATTTTTGAATTGGAGCATGCCTGTCTTTAGTTTGTCTTTATTGTCCAGTGTAATAATAATGTAAGGGATATCTCAGTGACATCAATCTGATAAAATGAATGAATGAAGGATGAGTTAGTTGAATGCTGGACATGTACAGAAATATAGATAGAAACCTAATTGATAGGAAGGGTAGAAAATCAGATCTGGGATTTCCTCTTAGCTACTGAAGCAATAGAAATGTTTCCCCCATGCTCAACTCGTGTACCAGACTTAAATCCACTTGCAGCTCTTAAGCCTCCCAGGTAACTCCTATTCCTGTGCTATTGTTTATGACTTGAAAAGAGTCAGGCCTTTTTCCTTTTTAATTTGCTGTCTGCACACTTATTTGCACTGAAGCCTTTGTCACCTTTCCCCCCACCCCCTCTGGGCTCCAGTTTCTTTTAAAAGAATGGTAACATTAGCCTGCAGTGGGGGGCAAAAGACAAAGGAAGATTCAAGTGGTATCTAATTACCAGTACTTAAATGGGTGGGTTCTGGGGAGTGGGAGGGGGAAATTCTCCATCATTATGGAAAAATGGAGACACTTGTTTTACAGTGTGTCTTAACGACTTGCTCCCTTGTGCACTGTGATTTTCTGCATGACTGTGTATGCACTTACCATTTAGGCTCAAATTGGCTTAAAATAGAGAAGCAGACTGGGAGAATGCGAGTGCACTTAGCTTCGTTTAGGGGTTAAGCCCACTTACTCAAAACTTTGCGGTACATCACCTTTGTAGAGTTTTCCCTGCCTGATGTGCTGTCTGGCTACTAGGAGAGTGGGAGAGCAGGAGAGCTTTTGGCAGTTTTTCTAAACTTCTGAAAAGTTGGTATCATGCTATGCAGGAGAAAGATGTGCTCATACTGAAGTGATGGTGATGTGTCCTCTTGCACAGTACAAACATTATAAAATTAAAAAGCGTACTAAATATATTTATTAAATTTTTCTTCATGAAAAAAATAGAAACAAATGAGGTGCATGCGATTCTATGGACTGGGTAAAAGCCTTATTGTCAAGCTGTTGTGTTTGTGGTTTTTTCTTCCATTTAAAAAAAAATCATATTTAAATAATGGGAATTCATCTTACATGCTTTCTGATTAATGTTATGTGTGTGCTTTGTTTTATTATGCTGGGGTTGTGCATTTGTTTTTTAAAGCTGTGAAATCTTAAGGGTGCTGTAGTCCGAGAATGAGCTGGACAGTTGAGGCTAGCGATTGTCCTTTGAATGGTCCTTTGGAAAACTTGCAGAAAAGTGTTACGATGTCTTTTGGATTTTTCTCTTACTGCTATTGGGAACTCAGGAGCAAATATTTGCACATATGAAATTGTTTAGCCAAAAGCGAATGGGTCTATCTGCAGTTTACCTTCCCTGGCAGTCAATTTTGAAAGTCCTTGGAAGAGTTACCAGGGTGTTCCTAGTGCGTCCCCTTTGCAGCTCCTCCATCTCCACACCTCTGCTTCGGAAAGGATGCGCAGCCGAACTGAGCTGGGCAATTAGCAGCCGAACAAGGGCTGAGCGAGAGGGGTGCTGTACAGGGCAGTGCTTGCCCCCACCGTCACTGACCCTATCACAGTCACTGTCCTCAGCAAATTGCTATGTGTTTCCCATATTTGTTGCTCATTAATTTTATCATCTGGCTCCTTTCAGCCCAGAGAAAATTCTTTGCAAGTTCCAGTCCTTAATCCTATAACTACAGTTACTTTATCAGTGTTTCCAAAGCTGTAGAAGAGCCAAAGGATCTGCTGAAAAGCATACAGCCTGCAGATTAGAATCTCATGTCTCATTTGGAGAGAAAGCTGCTGCTCTGCTGAAGAAATCTCATCCAGGTACATACTGTGGTGATAGGCTTATGAGAAGGAAACCAACCAGATCCAATTCTCCCATTGAAATAATGATGCTTAACGATGCTAGAACTTACTGGGAATATCCCTAAGATCAGGCTAAAAAATATGAGTAACTGTGTTAGCTGGAGACTTTTTGATAATGGAAATCTATTCTCGGTTTGGTTTTTTTTCTTCTATTTATCCCAGCTATTTAAGACTGGATCAACAATTAGTATTCAGTTAACTATCATATTGCTAGAACAGCATTTCTAAAGGTGTTTGAAGTTCAGATCAGGTGGGTTATTTTACTGCTTTTTATAAAATGTCTAAAAAAAGCCAAAGATTATTCATGCATGGAGATGTTCTGACTTGGTGTAAAGAGACTGTCAAAGTTTGTTCTTGAGTATTGTTTCACTTTTTGATAAGAAAATGAGTTTAGATGGCAGAGTCTGTGCTTCTCGGGACTTTTTCATCCTTCTCAAGAGTGAGGCAGAACTGAGAAGCAAGTGAGCATTTGAAACAGGGATGTTGCTTTGGAGCCCGAGCTTTAACCCTTTCATTTCCTCTCGTAAAACCATTTGACATACTAGACCTGCTTGTGCAGTTCTCTGCCATTTTCTTCGTACAACACAACAGTTCATCTGGCTTTGTAGGGTGTGTTCAGAGGTTCGAGTGGTGCTAAATGGCAATGAAGTGGACTAGGTTGTATAATAGTTGTCTGGTCTAAATGGATGTCCCGTATTGGCTAATCTGTAAGGGAGGAACAGTGTTCGTTCAGTTGGCTGTTTCAGTCAATGAACCCTGGTATCTGTCCAGGTTGAATATTACACTTGGAAGGAAGTGTGAATGCAGAGGGTGGTGTCTGCTTCATTATCAGCTGCACATTTGCCTGTCCTACCAGTGTGACACATATTGAAACAGGAGAAACTCAGAGTGGTTAAAAATTACTCTAATTTGAAGCCTGTGACTTGCTATATTCATCCCTGGATAGGTGCCATCACAGTCTGCTAAGCTGAAGGACCATTGACAGTTTTAAGGTCTAGCGTCTCATGAAGGTCTAGGCTTAGAAATGGATGATTTATACCACTGGAAAGTTAGAAATCTCAGCTTTCCAATAAAAAAAAAGGCTTTGTTTTCAAGTTGTGGCAGTTTGAGATAATGGGCTTTAAAACTGTGCTTTGATTTACCAACATGCACTTTCTCAGACTTAATTCCTGGTGTGAATACAGCAAACCCATCTCAAAGACTGATCTGTTATCAAAACCAGTGATTATAAACTACAGAAGTCTGAAACTGCTGTAAGATGTAATAGCTACCCACAGTAATTTTACGGAAGTTGCTGGTGTAATATTGCAGAAAAATCATTGTTACCAAAGTAGGAAATTGAGGAAGGCAGCAATCAGAGTGAATTAAGTTAATGAGTAAATATTTTGTCATCTCCCAGGCTCAGAAATATGCAAAAATAGTGCAAGCAATTGTAGGATTAGTAACTAGAAAGTTCTGGACAGGAAACAACATAACTTGAGCTAAAGAGTTGGGAAAAAAAAAAAGGAATGTGTAGAGATCACTTATGATTTTATAAGATGTAATTTAATTCATTAAGCTGATATCAGAGTGGACTTGCTGTCCATGCCTTCTGTTGGTTTTGTGTAGTTTATTAGAAGTTGATGAGGTTGTTACTATTGTTACAGCGTTTTAGGGTCTGATTGTATTAGAAAGAGTGAATAGACATAATAAGTGATGCTCTCTGCCACAAATTACTTACAGTTGCTATTATTAGCTGTTCAGAAAAGTTCTTTGTGTAGTGAAGAATAAAAAGAAGGAAGAAGACAGTTCTTTGAGGAACAGGACTACCGGAAAGAAGGAAAATGAACGACCCTGAGAGACAATCTTGAGCCGTCTCAGTTTCTGTCGAGCTCTGGGGTTTATAGAAGTGTGAAACTTCCCCTAACTCAGTGCTTACTGTCCACTCATGCGTTCGACCCTCTGTCCAATCTGAGCTGAAGTTAAATGCCTTCCACATGTGGGAAAAGTTAAAACCCAGGCATTCTTCCAGCTAGTGAAATCTTTCAATGTATGATGTAACTAAACTGTGAGGAATGGGCAGACTGGGGAGGAGGAGTCAGAATGGGATTCTGCCTGACGAGGGATGTCTCTTGATCCAGCAGAAAGTATTCAGGCACTGAAAGAAGGAATATATAATAGGGATCCTTCTACTAACAGGACAAAGTTGAATTACTTAGTGTCTCTTTTTAACATTCACTGGAATGATATACGTGCCCTTATAACTACCCATGGTCTTACTGTAGTATTTCACTGGATTTTTATGTGCATCATTTATCTCTCTCTCTCTCTCTGTCTCTCTCCTATATATTGCATATCCTGTTGCTGACAAAACAACAGCAAAACCCAGCTCTATGGCTTCAGTGAGTATATCTGGGTGTAGACTTTAAAGAATGCTGGTTAACATACATTGTATCCCATAAAGTACCCCTCATAAACAAATGTGAGATTTTGCTGCTCAGGTCGTGGAGTCAATGAGAATAACTTTCCGTTTATGTTTTTGTTTGGCTTATGCATGAATCAATCAACAAAGATAAATTCATCCTGAGTTGATCTTGTTGCAAGCAATTTCTCCAAATTCCCATCCTTAATTGTCTTGCTACTGTAGTTTCAATTAAACTAAGGGGGTTGTTGCCAAGTTTTCAGAACTTCCAACTAGAGAGCCCCTGTGTACGAATAGCCTGTGGCATTTTGTATTCTTTGGGTAGCGGAGAACAACGTTGCCAAGTTTGCATTCAGTCATCCATCACATATTAGCCTACTGGAGGTCCATTCTTCCCTAGCAATAGGGGAGCTCTGCTTCCTACTTAGAAAGATTACTCACACAGAAAGCTCTTTCCCCATAACCAGAACCGCACAGGGAAGAGAAAGGAAGCTTTCTTCAATTCATATAAGTGCTCGGTTTCCAAACTCTTGACAAAAATGATATTGTTTCATGCTTTGAAAACATATTCTTTTTAGTAATTGAGTAGAAATTACAGGGTGGTAGAACAGAAATCTTTAATACAGATTTTGAAACCAGTTGCTTGAATCATAGGCATAACAAAGGTCTGTTGTAGTAGTTTGCCTCTTCCCCATGCCAGGCTGTAGCATTGACTATATGTGTATAGATATTGGCCAAGATACTCAAAGGAGTCTGAGATTGGGTGCCTGGGGAAATTCCACTGTAATGATTTTGCTTTGAGTAAATAGTTGAGTCAACAAAAGTCTGTGCTTTATCCCAACATGCACCAGAACATAAGCTCATAAACCTAAAATGACAAATGCTGATTTTTTTTACTCTGGATTAGGATATTAACCATAATATTAATCTAAACTGTCTTGATTCTTCTTTAAATTTGTGCTCTTTTGCACCATTCTGGCAGCACAAAGCTAAAACGGGATGTAAATATCTTCTTCTAAGTATACGTGAAAATTAAACTGTGAAATCGTTTCCCTGTGTGCCCATCAGAACTGGCTAAACAGTTATTTCCACCATTAAGAAACTCATGCTGGAAAAAGATTTTTAAAAAAGATTTATTTCCAAGAAAGGAGTTCACTTTTCATTCCCAAGAAATTAAAAGAACTGGAAACAGACAGATTTTTGTCAATTAGTTTTGGGCTTGTCTCAAAGACAGGATGCAGGGCTAGCAGGTGAGTGAGCCAACTGTGAGCTGAACGCTCTTGTGACTGTGGTTTTCTGCCTCTTTGGTTTGATGAAAAGCCTTTATTTGGACAGGAAAGGTTTGCTTTCAGTATGTCTTGTACACCTCAGTACAAGACCTTTGTGGTTATCATCCTTCTTGGCCTGGAATGATCTCATTTTGTCAGAAGTCAGTTTGTTAGACTTTCAAAAGGAGCTCAGTGCCCACTGTGCACTGGTTCTTTGTTTTTACTGGTTCTTTTGGAAAGCCAGCCTTTTTCGGATATGCTGAATCCTCCTAAATAGTTTCTCTGTGCTGTGTGACAAAGGGCTATGCCAAGAAAGATATAAAGGTAGCTTGTGATGTGTAGGCAATCCATTCCTCTTAGCGAGACAGTGTAACACATATTTTTCCTTTACTTGTGGCTTGTACTTCCCTTCTGCATTGCTTGTACTACAGTAATTCAAGTCTGACTCAGAATGAATGCTGCGCACTGTAGACTACAAGTCGAATGAGAACAGGATGCATATTAAGGGTAAGGTCTCAGATCGTTTTTCTTATTGAAGTATTTTGGCAATGTAAATAGTTTCCAGGAAAAAATGCTGGCATTTCCCATGGTGAGCACTCCTTATGAATGTGCTATCTATTTTTCCAGTTTGGTGGCCAAGTGAAGTGTTTATAAGAGGATATACCATCTACAAGCCAGGGAATTTATATTTCCACTGCCAAGCGTTAATTATGATGTGGACTTATACACTTCACAGGTTAGCAAGTCAGTCACAGTGATCCAGCGCTACAAATGCTGCAGTTCCAGGTTTGACGGAAAGAATGCAGGGCCTAGAGAGAACACCGTTCTCAAATGCATTAATGTTATTGGTATTTTATTTGTCATTCTCAGGCTGTTATTTCATACACAGTTTATTTGCCTTAGTAGTAGTACACTGGGATTTGACAGGGTTGCTGGCGGAAGCAAGGAAATATGGTTTACTACCAGCCAACCCTGTGTGTCTGGCCATGCTTTCCTTATCACTGGATGTGGTGCCCAGGCTTTTGCACCTCTGGGAGCTCAGCGGCACTGCCCCATTTGTGTTCTCAGAAGCCCCGTGCTTCTGGCATTTTAATGCCACGTCAATGCTGAGGAAGGTCATTTTGGACCAAGTTCATTTGGTTTGGTTGGCATTCCTCTAGATTTGGGTGTGATTATATTTCCACATTACTAATGGTCCCACTGGTGCTATTCAAATGGGTGGTCTGATCTTGAACTAATAGTGCTTGCCAGGTTGTGACCTGACTCTCTTTTATACAGTCTTTGTTGCTCAGAACATGTGCAGGAACCCTCAAACTATGTTTGTTTCTGTATATGTATACATATACCTCACACTTGATGTAAAAAAAGTGTAATTCCTATAAATAGAAATATGCCTTATATACATCCAATAATCCCATATCCTGATATCCTATTAATATGCCCTACTATGCAGACAAAAAGGGGGCCTTAGTATAAATAAAAATCAAGTCTGTGGTGTCTAACTTTAGTGGTTTCACCTAGGGATAGAGCTTTTTCTGCTAACATAAGCAATTTGCATTTCACTTTGATATGGGGTGTTGAATATGCCTATAATATATGTGATTGTCATTGTCTTAATTACATGATAGAGAATTTTCTTTTTGCAGAGGATGTCTTGGCCTGAACTGATCTGGTTTGTGCTCATATAGGTCAGGGGTACTGTTCACGGAGTAACATGAGGATAAAACCAGCCTGACAGAGAGGAAATTAGAATCCACTGAGCATTTTTCATGCATGGAGTGGCACTTCATTGTTTACCTTATTCCTTGTCCGCTTCACTTTGGCTTGCATTTCTGAAGGGATGGTTTTCTCCTATGCAGACTTCAGAGGCTGCCAGTCAAATTCTCATGTGACACAATTGCATTGATTTCACTGGCGATCTGTTGCTGGATAATTGAGTTCCACATCCCTTCTTTTATTCCATGGCTCAAATTGCTGTCAGCTAAGACTTTAGCACAGGCAGGTCTCAAGTCGCTGTGGGCTAAGAGAACGAGGTTAGAGAATTGTTGGTGGAGGTCTCTCAAGTCTCCCATTAGTGTAACAGTGCCCAATTTGCTGACATTTGAAGCAGCAGCACGGATTTTTGTCTGAGTTCAGTCACCATTGCAACTAATCACTTGCTCAGGGCTGTGTATATGGCTGTATTTTCCATTACATTGCATAAGTGCTTCTGTTTTACATCAGAGCACTGGGAAACATCCTCAGACTGGACTTTTTAGAAACAATCTCCTCTCTTTTCCAAATGCCTTGCGCTCAGTTTTTTTCATATTTTGTGAATCGAATTTTTGTCTTTCTAAGCCATGGTTGATTTCACTCCGTCTTCGCTCTTCGTTATATATTTTGTTTTACCAAGTGTTTGCTACCCTACCCTAGCTTGCCAAAGATGCAAATTCTTGATGCTACCACATCTGACAGAACTAGGCCAAGTAGCTGCCTAGCCTGGGGGCGATTACTGGAAGTCCGATTTCAAGGAACTCTCCTTCTGTGGTCTTGCGAGTTAGAAAAACGTGCACGTTCCTGCGCTTTTTGAGCTGCCAGTACCAAGGACAGAGGAGCTCTGGCCGGGAGGAAAAGCCGCCCAAGTAAACGAATAATTGGTTTAAAGGCAAAGAATTGTCTGGAGAAGGGGTCACCCACATGTTTCCCCAGCTTCTTTTAAGACGATGAGCAAAGTCTGATAATGACAGGAGGCAAGTAATCATAATTCTGGTTGCCAAGGGTATTACAGGCTTTTATGACTGAGTTCTGAGGCATTTTTAGAGATGGCATTTTCTATGCTTGAATTAAGTACATGGTTAAATCAAAGTAAAATTACAAACTGCATGCAAATAACCACAATGAATTCTGAAAGTATCCTGCTGCCTGCTGACCAGTGTCATCTGTAGCAATTCATACTAGTTAAACACTTTTTGTTATTCCAGACTAATATACATGTAACTTATCTGTGCTCTTAGTTACAGCAAAGTCATTGAACCAGAAGAAATCCACATCAGTTGCCTCTGTACCTGACATTCTTTCAGATAAATTCACTTTAAATATGGAGAAGTGTGATACTGGGTGTATGTGGTAGAATTTTGGCTAACCTCTTCCTTCTGATCTCCAGAAGAAATTTAGAAAACAGCTTCATCAGAGTTGCTTTACAAAGCAACGTCGTCTCAGTGTGCTTAGGCTATTCCCTTGCACACCATGTGAGTATGTGTTTAATATGTCAATGGTTCATGGTTCTTATAAATGCAGAGATCCAATCTTCCACTGCATAGTTTTCAGCAATATTTTTTGCAAATTTATTAATCTGGCATCTGCTTTATATAGCACACCACCTATTTATTCACCTATTCATATTTATCAAGAGTATCAATGATTTGTTTTCTACCTCTCATTATCTGTAGAAAAGCTGATGTTTGGTACCTCAGTTATGAATTTTAGAGACAAGTGAGAGTGTCCAAGCTCCTATCCCCAGAACTGGCTGCTGCTTTGTTCTCAGAAACTCTGCTCAGCCTGAAAGGAGTAGGAAGAAAATTCAGAAGTCCTGAACTTCTGCTCTTCCCATCTCATCACAAAGCCATCTAGGACTCCGTGAAATGGGCTTTGGAAAACCTATAGGTGGTTTTGGAAGAAACACTGTGGAGAAGGGTCTGGAAATGAAGCAGAGCCTTGTATGTGGAATGAACGTAAGTTGCCGTGATTCATGCAAAAAAGCACACAAACCTCATAGTTTGAAACTGCATCAGCAAAGCCCTTGAAATAATTCAATGTGAAGTCTCGAGTGTCTACCCAGAAAAATAATGAGCTCCTGACAAAGTGTAACTTGGCAAAGAAACTTTCCAAAGACAAGTTTAGAAAACCATAGATCTTTTCCAGCTCTGCGTCTTTGCTATGAAGAGGAAAAAGCCAAGAGACCAAGCGAATGCTTTTGCTATTAGGAAAGGCTTTATTAAAAGGTACAGTACGTATTTAGGAGGCAAGAGTGATTTCTGCTGTGAGATTATGAGCAAAAGTTGCTTTTGCTGTGAAAGAGGTTTTTTATATTAGAACAGGCAGTGATCTAGCTGGTCTGTGGCAGCTCTGACATGGACCTGATTCCTTTCCACGTGTAACAGTACAGAGTTCTGCACGTGTCTTCAGAGACTAACGGCTACAACTCACTTCTGTGCTGTAAATGCAAATGGAGATTTCAATGGGAAACTAAGCAAAAAGGAGGTGTCAATGCATCCCTTCTGCTTTCCATGGAGTCCTCCTGAGATGACCCGTTTCTGCAGCTCTTCTTCTGTTTTTAGAACAGTGACAGTTTTTCTAAATCCATTGTCTTTGCTGTTCACATCACTGATGTGTCCTGCTGTTTCTAATCCAGTTTTTGTCCAGGCTGTATCTGCTAGTGCCTTTTTTTCTTCCAGCTCTCTAAAACTGTAGTAAGAACAGAGATTGTTTTGCAGATAGGAGAAAAAAAAGTACTTAGCAGATGTGTAGTCCAGTCTTTTCTGTTTTTTTTTTTCTCTCAAGTTTGTAGCAAATTTCTCTACTTGGCTGATTGCTGTGCACCCTGCCATGAGTCTGAATGCAGCTCAAAAGCACCCCACTGACCTGCTTGTTTTGTTTCTCTTTCCTGAGTTCCCATTTCCAGAAACTGATGCTCAAGTGTCCGAGATCTTAAAAAAAAAAAAAAGCTCCAAGGACAGACTGAATTCCCTGTTAATTTGTGCCTCATCTCAGTCACTGGGAGCTAGATCAGATGGGGTTGGTGCTACTTCTCCTAAAGTTACCTCTTCTAATTCTCTTTCTCTTTTTTAGTTTATATGTAACACATTTGAATAATCTGCCCCATAAAATAACTATTTTTTTTCTTGTGGCTTGTATAAAAGTCCCGTGGTTTGAGCTGGATGTTAGTATTCTTTACTTCCTATCTGAAAGCGTGAATCACTTCACTTGTATAACAGCAGAAGATGTTGCTACACAATGGTGGATACAGCTCACCGTGGAGGAAGATTGCGCATACGTGTGTGTGTGAATGATTCCCCTGATTTCATAAAACTTCTGGAGACTGTTATAGATGAAAGGCATTCTGTAGATGTAAGATAATTAGCTGAACCTATGTATTTTGCCTCAGTTGCAGATTTTTTTCAAATTTTCTGGTGTGTTTCTCTGTGGGTTTTGTTAACCTTATCATTTATTTCCACGGATTCATCTTCTTATTCTGGTAATTAGCTTGGCATATCCTATGGCTTATGGCATCAGAGTAAGTCTTCAATTTTCTGTTGCTACCCTAGAATTTCAAGCGGTCATGTAACTATCTGCATATTTCCTATCTGTCTGTGGTCAGACATTCTTCTTCAGCTCAAAAGACATTTCCCTCTCTGTGATTCCTTTTCTCCCTTATATTGCCGGGGCTAACACTCCAGTTCTTTGCTTTTTAAACTTATGTATATGCTGGACATTTTAGAGCACTCTTCAGGAAGATGTTTAATTATGGAAATGCGGATTTGACAGTACCTTTCATGTGAGGACCTTGGAACATTTAATTCACTGAGACATACATTCCCCCTGTGCGCTTTTACCAGTGGGTAACCTGAGACACACCAGATGATTTATAAAATAATTTCAGTGCAGGATGCCTGAGTTTCAGCCCTCAGTTTAACCACAAGACCAAGTTATAAATCCCAAGGTTGTGAGCACTTCCTGGAGTCTCTCCCGAGAGCACGTTTCTGGGGGAACTCCATATGTCCAGCCCTAATGAGACAGCTCTATTTAGCTTCATTTCTCTCGTTACGGTTCAGAAGACTCAGAGGTGGCAGACCCTTGGTTGGGAAGCTTTTGTCTCAAGTACTGTTGAGAGAGTTTTTTCTGTGCCTGGGGAATCTGCTCAGTAGAAGACCTGTTCATTTCTCACTTTGTAATGACACTGTAAGGCAACAATCTATGCCTCACCATTCCAGTGAACTATAACTCCCAGATGAACATATTCTTTGGCTATATAGGCTTTTGAAACTATATAGCAGTTCATCTCAAACTTTATTTCCGTTTTGATTTTCCCACCAGTCAGCAGTAGACTCCCCGGTAAGTCCGTCTGGCAGATTGTGTAGCCAGTTTTCATAAAGCAGAGTCTCTGCTCTCCAGAAAGATCCATCCCCACAGCGCCACAAACCAAGGCGCTGGGGTAGAGCAGAAGTGAGCTGTGTGCTCCCTTGCCTGCCATCATCTTCCACATTTCCCTGCAGGACAAATCTGGAAGATACTCGCTTCTCTTATGCTGCCTGAGTCACAGGACCCAAATCCTGCTAAGTACAAATCCTGCAAAGTAGCAGCACCAACATGCGAGGCACTGTTGTAAATGTCAGCTGAAATATATTAAAAAAAATTAATTACTCCAAATGAACATTTGTTTGGCTTTTTCAGCTCAGCATTCGGAGATTAATCTCTTCACATAATAATGGGAATAAAACTAATTTGTAAAAAAACCCCTGTGTAGGGCTTTTTTTTATAGATGCAGCATTTGAATTTGCTGGGCTTTGCACCTCTGAGGCAGAAAAAAGCAGCACCGTAAACCACATGAGACATTCCTTCAGTCAACATACTGCAGTTTGCATTAGTCCCTTGGACTCATTCAGTGGCATCCTTTTTACATGATTTTGTCCTTATTTTGCCTCAAACAAAAACTATATTTTTAAAAAAGTAATACAGAGGTATATTTTGAGCTGCTGTGAATCACTGGAGTGCTGGAGGTCAAATTCACCAGCTGGTCAGACACGCTTTGTAGGAAAAGAGAAAGTGGGGTTGGCTATTGCACCAGGACACGACGATCAAATTGGAAAACTGAGGAATCTTAGGATCTCCCTCTGCTGCTCCCCCTCACCACCTCTTCTTTCTTCTCTTTTCCCAGTCTGTCAAGCTGTTTGCTTCACATCTTGAGCCAAGATGGTTTCCAGCCAAACATGCTGGGGGGCGCAGGGGAAGTGTTATTTTTATATGTAGTTATGATACTTTTTTGTGTAATAATCAGAACTTGCCTTGCAAATAGAAGAATCGGTGTCTCAAAGATGGTAAGAACAGGAAGGAAATCGGACAGTGAGTCAGCCATCAATAAAAAGATCTTTGGCTCTTGGACCACTATTTTTGAAGTATTTTGCTATGTGAAAATTCAGTTGGACGTCTAATGGTGATTTAAAATGTACTGACAAGTCTTACTTCCCCATGGACACATCTCTGCGCTTTGAGGTGTAAATGAGCATAAGATTAATTCCCTTTCTCCTGCTGTCCTGGGGTGAAGGAGAGCATGAGCACTGTAGTTTCACCTTCATAATGCTTTTTACTTAGTAATTGAAGTCCAGGCTGCTCTGTGTTTTATTAGAAAAAGGAGGTTGAAGAAATGATTGAGATGGTTATTCTTTCAAAAAGGCCATTTTGTTTAAAACAAGCCATAGCAGAAAAATTACTGGTTTCAAAGAAGACTTTCTCAGAAAGGCTTTTCAGCGTAGGATGGAATTTTTTCTTCAGAAAGGGAAATCCTGAAATGCTGCTGAATATATTTTAGTTTTCTTCTCGCTGAGTTTTCAGGATTAAATGAAAAAGTGGCACCTTTCAATGGCAGAATAGGTGTTGTCAACAAACTTTCAAGCAATTGTACCAGTTGTTTTATCGTCACTTGCTACGGTTCTTTTATGGTACATAGAGCCAACATTTCCACATCTGTTTGGCTGTTCTGACATCCAATTGGGAGGACAGGGAAATACTGAATGAAATAATACAGAAGGAGAGGAATTGAGTTAATTATTTTTTTCTAATATAGAGTATCATTGATGCCACAAAATAAACTGAAATGCTCTAATTCTAATAAGTACAGATATTTAACAGCAGATATCTTACCATTTATAAGTTTCTCTGTGTGCTTACGGAGAAATCAGTGCAAAACAACTCCAGTTTCACTCTTCTTAGACTTCACAATCTAACCTGACCTTGCGAGTGTGTTCTGCAAGGGAAATCACTAACAATTTAGTTATAACTTACCTTTTCCTGGCTGTCAGAGCTGAGCTGGTATTCCTGCCACGTGGTGAGGGATACTACAAAGTGTCATAAAAGTTGTCTGAGCTGCAGGATGAAAAATATTCTCATCCAAAGGGCTAAGTCTTTCCTCAAGCCAAATAAAAATTGGGGCACACTTTAGTTCCCCCATAACGGAACAAAAGCCCAGTGTTTCAGTAAAGGATTTCACTGTGGCAGAAGGTTGGCGCTGTGTCTCTCCAGCAGGGAGAGGTACAGGATGGCTTCTAGGAGGCTTGTGCTATTTGGATAGTCCACTGTGATCCTTCAAGGTGAAACTTGCCACATGGGTGCATATAACTAGTGTCTACCACAGGATTGGGCTCTGTAGAATATTTGAAAATAGTTTTAGACCTTTGTTCTGTCATCTGAGAACAATTAATCCCTTTCTTCTGCCCTTTTCCTGTCTGATCCAACAGGAAAAGGAGAGAGAAATAAAATGAAAAGAAAAGAAAACCCAACAATTTATTTATTCGCTTCTCAATTCTGCCTGAGCCTGTTTTTTTAAAGACCCTTCTTTTGTGAGTTTAATCAGATGCTTGATAACAGAAAAAGCGTTGCTAACTAACCCGGGGTACAAAGAAGCCCCTTCAGAGGAACACATGACCTCATCGACAGGATTACTCTATCACATGAATTCAGACTCCATCGCACACCCAAAATAAATGTTAGGCTCCGTTTGCAGAAAAGTGCTTTATTTGCCTCCATTCGACAGGGCATATTCTTTGCCAATGTCTTCCTCAGTCGTTGGGATTAAGCACGTATGGAAATTCAGCCCAAGAGGCAGAATTTCCTGGTCACAAATAGCCTTCCGTGCACTCAAAAGCTGCTGGCTGGTCTGTGCCTTTGGGCCATTGCCCTCCTGGAACCAGCGAGCGCTGGCACAGGTTCGCAGTCGTGGAGCAAGGCTGCTTTTCGCTCACAGATCCCATTGTCTGGCTTGGTTTTGTTGGGTGCTCAGAGCCTTGGCAGCCAGGAGCTGACTCTGGGAACGCTTGCGGGGTCACACACAGCTCTCCCCAAACTAACCCTTTGCCAGAAGGTGGCACCCATCCCTCTCTAATATATAATTAGTGACATCATTGTACTGCCTCAATGCTCTCAGAGTCTCTAGCATCTAATATTTGATAGTACCGGTATCCTTAGGATATCCTTTCTGTAGGTAGCTCTCGGAACGTACATGGATTTCTGGCCAGATGCTTTGAAATCTCAGTCTGGGTGTAAAGACTTAGCTTGTATTGCCCCTGTGACTGAAGAGGAGGGCACGGAGAGCAGTGCAGCCTCCCACGCTGGCTTTTGCAGGACAAGGTATAGCAAGACCTCAGAGTCTCCAAGAAAAGGCAGGAAAGGGTTCTACAGTTGTTACAGTAAAATTAGCTAAAAAGGCAAGATCCTGCCAGGTCACAAGCTGGAGGCAAATTTGCTATAAGCCACATTATCCATAGTCAGGAGCCCATGAGCGTGCTGGAAGGCAACACATCTGCAACTCAGACTGAGATGTGTTATTTGTTTCTAATTATGCACATTTAACAGCATATTACATGAGAGATTAAAGATCAAGTTATGAGCATGGTCTGCTTAATTCTGCATTTCGTATCTGAGTCACTCAGCAGTTGATTCATTTTCAACTCAGATAATTCTATTAATTCTTGTGATACCAAAAATGAGTTAAGAGCTTTTGATTCCTGTGTTTAGTGTGGGTCTCTTCCCGAGTCTGGCTGGCTATATATAGCCATCACGTAATGCCACGTTGGATGTTTCTCATATAAACGATTGTGTTTAAATAGCCATGAAGCTCTGACACAAGCCAAGAGAAGCTGGGATTCAGCAGATGCCATTTCCTTAGGGTCTGATTCTGTGAGCGTGAATTCTGCACAACACTTGTCATACCTGCTAGTGGGACAACACATGTGGCAAACTCTTGTTCTTGAGGTTTTCCAATTGATGTCCATGATTGTTTTGATTAAGTGAGGGCTGAAGTCATTATGAGAGCATCAAGTTACGATACGCCTTTACATTTCTTTAAGGGAAAACAGGTTGCTTTTTAGCATGGCAGCCCGAAGGTACGGCTTTGAAGTTATCCACGGGAGGTAACGTTCAGGGGTAGTGGCCCCTGGCAGGAATTGCGCCTGGGCAGCAAACAGAGCCGAAGGTGTGCAGGTTCTGCCACATTGTTTGCTGCCCTGCACTTCTGGCCGTACTAGCTGCAGCAGGGGCCATCGCTGGACCCACATGCACACACCTGGGATAGAAATCTCCATTTCCATAAGCATTCCACACAAAGCATTTCCATAAGACTAATCTTTTTTTAACAGTGTTAAGCACAGATTTGTCATTTAATTTCCTCTACTGGTGGCTGGCCTCTGGAATGGCTCCAAAGAAAGCACTGTGTTTATTATATAAATAATTGTGTAGAAACAGCCTTAACACGAGTATCTCATACCCAGCAGCCCTAGACAACATGGTGGTTGTTTCGGAGCAGCTCAGCTCTAGCCAGGTTGTATAATTTCGAAAGGCATCTCATTTGCCCTTTTCACCATCAATATTGTTTGCTGTCTGTCTATGTCTTATTTAGAAGGTGACTGATTAAATCTAATTTAGGACTGTAGCCACTTGGCTACTACTGCTTAACACAGCTGGGGCTTCCTCTTATATAGGTAGTATATAAAAGCATTAAGAGACAACCTCTAGCATGAAGATCATAGGACTTCAGCAGAAAAATTGAAAGCAGAGAAAGTCTTTTCATAGAGGGTGAACTGAAGAATCTCTCGAGGGGAACAGTTGGAAATGTAAAAAGAATTAAGTAATTTAGTTTAGTTATTTGCACTTTGTTTAGGGTGCAAATCTCCCATAGGCTTATTAGAAGCCAGGATGATAATTGACTTGGCTAAACTCATGCCAGAAATTAGGAATGATCTCAGATCTCACAAGTCCCAGCACAGCACCATTTCCACACACCCCGCTCTCTTCTGAGTTCTCGCTCCTTCACTCTTCATGGAATAGCAACAGCAGCAGTAGTATGTTCAGGCAGAATTTCTTTGCTTTTCTCATCATCAGCCAGGTAATTCCTGAGAAACATAAATCAAAAGTCTTTAGCAGTATGAAACTAGAAGGCACCTCTTGGTTGTTGAGTTTAATATCCTGTTATTGCAGGCACCTCATCACATAATCTGCTTTTCACTTCTGTTTAATTGTTGCATGTTTTCAGCAGTTGTTTTCCCCCAGCTGTATCTGTGCCAGCTGACTTAATTTTTCATTTAATTCATGAGATTTTCTCCTTATATTTAATACCTCATTGATCAAAGGTGTTACTGATACTGGAAGAAGACCACCTCTGATCTCTGAACTTTTGCTCTGCTTTGAAAAACAGCCAGGCTCGCTGTTTAGTTTGGAAAGGTCCATTCCCTCCCTGAGATCCTGAAGAAGGATAGGCCTAGAGAGATTTTCCATGGCTAAGAGTACAAAACTTTTGAAACAAAGTAGTTTATAATGGAATAATCATGCTAATTTAACTCAAAATAGTCACTGTACGACAGAAGGTTAAGTCTCTCACGGGGCTCCTTTTATGCTTATCATTCAGAATTTACCATAGCTCTTTCACATTTTTATGGATGTTGGCTTCAGTGGGTTATTTTTCCTTCCCCTTTTGTGACACTGTCATGCTGATGGCTTTGAAATATGAGCCTTTGCTAAATTCTAAATTGTACACAAAGCAATTAATTAAAATTCCTTCCAAAACAGCCTTTGCAAAGCCCTGCCTATGTGCTGCTTTTCAGCCAAGGTAGAATGGGCGGAGGCTAAAATGAATCCAAATGGTTTTATTTAAAGATGACGTACAGTAGGATCTGTGAACCAGAAATTATACAGCTTCCTCAAAGTAAAAATGTCATCTCGGAGCCAAAGCCGAAGATGAAAAATTAACTGGAGTGAAGAGTTCACACTTAGCTGAGTGATGTTTAATGCAGGACCTCAGGGGCTGGATGGGGCAAAAAAATATCTATTTGTTTTAACCACTGTTCTTTGAAACAGTCTGAGGTATAAATCTGATTGCAATTCTAAGTGATGACCAGGATCTACTGTAGGGTTCATTTATGGTAATCTAAAATTTGCTTTGTTTTTATTAGTAATTCTAGTGGTGTGAGCAAGGCCCTTGGAATGCATGACGGGTGCATTCGGCAGATGAGAACTCTAATTTATGAGAGCTCAGAAATCAATCGTGAATTAATTGTGCAAATCAGTTCCCATCTCTGTTCAAAGTGCTCTTATTTGTAAGTGTTCTCAGTCCCACGAAGGGGGCTGCTCTTAGCTGTGCCGGGCCAGCACTAGCGGAAGCACCCGTGGCTTCAGGGTGTATTTGGAGCGCCGAGTTGTGGGTGCTTGCCCACATCAAACTGCCAGTTTGCCCTAAAATAAAATGGATTTAAGTCATAAAGGCAGGCTTAAGAAAAGCAAAGTATAGTATTAGGGTCTGGTGCTGTAAGGTGCTAGAAATGCCTTCTGGGAGGTGCTTGTGTTTGAACCACTGGGATGGGACTCAGCAAAGCTGGATCAGCTTCGTCAGTCTTGCAGAGGGTGAAATACTTAGGCCTAAATGCAGAGGCTACTAAGAGCTCGGCTGTCTCAGTGCCAGCCTCTTCGTGTCTCAGTTCTCCATATTTGAAGTGGAGGATTGGCACTTTGTCCACTATAATTACAAAATCTTGTGGAGAAAAGGCTTTCTGCCACACCTACAGCAGACATGGATGCCAAGGGCCCTTGTTCTGGGGCTGTGGGCATCCCTGAATCACTTCTGTAGCAGAAAGTGGATTTTAATACTTACACCACTTTGTATCTTTAGACTTCATGCTTCTCTAGTTAAACAAACTTCTAGTTAAAACTTTCTTCCCACTTGTTTCTTCTCTGCCTCTTTATCTATGCAGTTGTTCCAGAGGGTGCTTTCTCCCTCTTTTCCACTGTTGTTGGATATCCACAGACAGCAAGATCTTCTTGCTGAATGCTTTCTTTCCTTTTAACTCCCAGGTATAGTTCGAGTCTCCAAGTCTGGAGCAAGGTGGGATGGCAAAGACTTTTGAATCAGTGCCTCCTCATTTTGCTATTTTTAAGAGGGGGGTCACTGAGTCTGTATCCATGGTTGTTTGTGGGTTTCCCAGATGTGGGATTTTTTATCTAGAAAACTGAAAAGTATATGCAGGAAGTCTTCTCTTCATGAACTGACCATCGATGTAGAAGTGAAGTTGTTTGAATGTAGATTAGAGGAAAGTCTTCACAGTGCAACTTGGGCACTGGATGGATTCCAGCTTATCACACTGCATTTTATCAGAACTTTTGAGAATGAGGGGATCAGCTTCTTTCTTTCTTTGATGATGATCCTCTTTTCCTGTATTCATGCAGTTGATTTAAGACTTTGGAGAAAATTTCTGAATTATGAGTATTTCCCTTTGGAGCTTCAGTATCCTAAAGGATGTATTTGTATCTGTGGTGTCTAATTGGTGATGAAACTTTGCACACACTTTGTCTGTGAGCCTTGAGAAATACAATGGATTTTCTGAATTATTTTAGGTTTGTCTGCCTTAAAATTCTTCTTCTTAGAACAAAAACAATACAAATAAAGAAGAAAAAAAAAAGGCAACAATTTGGCTTTGATCATTTCTACTGAAAAGATCCAGAACTGATGGTTTAGGACTGCTGTGAATTCTGCTCTCCACTGTGATTTAATGTAGTTTGACCTACACTGAGTATCCCTGCTGATTCCTTTGCCCTGTTGGAATTGGGAATGGAAAGAAAATGATTTTCTGTAGTTGTGAACATATGGAAACAGCAGTGAAACATGGTGAGGTCAGAACTGTTCATGGTTTGGCCCGCTATGTCAAAACTTTCAGCCTCCTCCCCCCTCCTCAGTCTTTTTCTTTGAGAACATTTCAATTTACTTCAGACTTAATCCATTTGTGTTTGAGGAGATGCTTGGAGCCTCAAGAGTCACATGCTCTTGGCAAAGCTACATTAGCACTTTTTCTTTAAAAGGTTGCATCTTTTGAAGCCTTGCCTTGTAAAAATGTGCTCTGGCAGGCGGTTTCAATGTATTAATCCTCTGTAACAGCACTGCTTGTATTTCTTGTAGCAAAAGCACAAACTCCCCGTGTCTGCAAAGAGGGAGTATTCCAGGTCAGATCGAATTCCTAATGTGGCTCTTTTTTTTCTGTATGGCAATAGATAAAGAAAAGAGCACCACGGTATCATGGTGCCAGCGCCTACACACATGCACTGCTGGATACCCCAGTCTTGAGGGAACAGATGGCCAGAACACAACTTGGTGGAAATTCTCGAAACATGACGTTTCTTCAGTTAACAGATGACAGAAGGCTATTTTGGGGGAAGCAATTAACAAATGCACCTCAAAATGCACTATTTTATGTTTTCTGTAGAGAGCTATGGCTCTTCTCCAACTGAGCCTCCCTTTCTGGCAGAATCCAGCCCATTGCTACTTTTATGCAGATTTTAAGAAGATGTGTTTGAATCCAATATATGGTGATGATATTTTTTTACCTTCTGCTGTAATATTGAAATTATATTTAGAGAATAATTGTTTCTTTTTTTTTTTTCTCTTTTTATTCCCCCCCTCCCTTTAAGTCTAATTTCCAAGTCATGACATGTAAAGAGTGTCTGAGCAAATCTCATCAGCCTTCTGCTTCCTTTAGGAAGGACAGCTGAGGTACTTTTTAACACCTCCATTTCTTCATTGCTGCAATCTGTTTTGATTGAAATCACACAGGGTTCTCATTTGCATATTTATCGCTCCACATACCCACAAATCATCTCACAGCTCTGCCACTCTTGAATTTGCAAGGGAGAATAGAGTGGTGCGCGAGAACTTTAAACTATGCAAACATTAATTTAGTTTCTCACACCTGCTGGTTTCCAGCAAATATGTCTTTGGGGAAGGAAAATATTCATACATTACCTTTGCTTGGTATTCCCCGGGAGTCAGGATTCCTGTGGCTTTTTCAATATTGATAGAAAATTTCCTATTAAGAAACAAATTTCTAATTAAATGGAAAGGGACTGAAAAAGTATTGTTGTCAGGAGGGGGGATAGTGTCTAAACAAACAAAAAAAAAACCCTAACATTTTTTTAGCTCTTGACAGCCAGACTATGATGTGCTTTCAGATCCCCAAATGAAAGTGCTGCAGTCGAAAGGAAAATTATTCCTTTCCTTTATGCTATTGACAGTCCATCTTACTTCCACCACGTACTATTAAGAGTATTCAAAGGCTAGTGACCAGGCTTTTAAGGAGTGTTTTTCTAAAAATGGTTTTTTTTTTCTCTTTGGGTAACAACCAACTTTACAGTTAGTATTTATACAAGATGAGGATTTTCTTTTTTTTCCTGAATTTCTTTCTGCATCAGCTGGTACTGCATAGATGCTGTGATTGGCTTCTCAATTCGTAGTCCCTATTTTTTTTAACAGGCCAAAGTGAATAATAGTAACATGCTTGAGCCAGCCAAGAGCGAGCAGAGAGGAGACAGCAAGTTTAGCCTGTGGCTGGGATGAAAAAATGTGTATTATCTTCATTCTCTTCTGACTTGAATCTGAACCCAGCTCTCCTTGCAGAGATTCCAAACTTTCATCACCGCTACTGCCACGGTGGCTGAGCCATTGCCAAATGTTCTGTTCCCACGTTGCACTGATACGGGCAGCACGTTTATTAGAGAGAGACTGACATCTCTGTCCTTGGCACCTAGACCAATACTTTCAGCTCTATCACTTGTTAAGTTTATGTGCTTTAAAGAAGATTGTACACAATTAAAAAAAAAAAAAAAGAAAAAGAAGTACTCTTATGATGATAGCTGGTGCATCCAGTGTTAGTGATTTAAGGTCTCGTTGCTCAGCCTGTACCTGCACAAGCTGTACTCAGATGGATAAGGCTACCAAAGAGCTTTTGGAAGCAAAGGTGTGCACAGCAGGCCTCGGGTGATGCTGATAGATACATTCTTGGATCTATTTTTTAACTGGTCCTAGTATACAACCCATTAAGTGACATGACTGCAAAAATCCAGACCTGCGGGAAGTCTTAATCAAGGAAATTTAAGACGCGTACAACAAGGCCAAACTCATGATGATAAGGGTCGTCATCTTTTGCAAACTCTTGCTGTGAGACTTTTAGGTGCCTGTAAATAATCCAGCAGCGATGTCTGCAAAGAAAATATAGAGAGGGTGTCTGTAAGAGGCAGGTTTAAAGTACAATCTACATGAACAATTCTGAAGGGAAGAAGATGGGGAAAAATGAAGGAACAACGGAGCCTGACTGTTGCTGTGGTTTCCATTTACCTCTAGAACACTCTGCTCCTGGGTGGTCCGTTGTAGTCTGAGCTGTTGTTTAGGTATGTTTGAGGAATGGGAGTTGGAGAGGAGGATGTCCTCTTTGTTCTTCCAGACAAAAATATGGCTAATGTATAAATAATTTTATGAAAGTGTCTTGCTTTGTAGATTTCAAATCTAGGAGTGAAGATCAGCTCGTCATGCTGGGCCCCTGGCAGATCAGATGAGAAACCCCTGATCTGAATTAGCTCAGGTATCACACGAGGTGTTAAAATGCTGAGGTCACAGATCGGACACTGGGGAATGCTGCTTCATAAACTTCAAAAGGATGTCAGCCAAGATACATTAAGTCTTTCAGTATCATCTGTATGCTGCGAGGTTTGGCTGCCTCTCATGCAATGAGTATCCAGTAAAAGTAACAGTGTTCATTTGGCTTTCATCAATAGGGGAGATAACAGTGACAGTGGCTCTTGTCAGAAGCCTGGTTTTCATTTTCCAGGCATATTAAAAAGAATCACAGTTTGTACTGTCATAAAATGATATGTAAATTCGTGTCAGCCAGCAGAAAAACTACAATCAGTTTTCTTGGTTTGGGCAAGGCCCATGTTCTTGTAGGTTGGGATTTACAAAAGCCATAAGGAAACTGATGCTCGACTTTAAGTGAAATTCAGTGAGAATTAGATGCAGAGCTGCTTCCAGTTTGCTCCATTTTCCATTGGTGATGCATCTGTCAAGCAGCCTGCCCCTTAAATAACTACTTGAGGATGAGGCACCAATTTTAGGTGTATGACCTTGTCTCAGGGCAAAAAATGTACTGTACGTGGAATCTTATTGCATGGAAAAAGATTCACGAACCCCAAGTGGGAGTGCTTGAGAATAAAATCACACTTCAAATACCTTCCAGAACACGTTTCATGAACTGCCAACCCAATTCAGGGATTGGCTTGAGTCACAAATGAGACCTGGACCATGTCCGTCTCTGTTATTCTTTATTAGCTACCTTGTGATCTCTTCTGGGGCAGACAGGGGTTGCAGACATATTTGAACAAATGGGGTAAGCGTTAGGAATGGCTTAAAGCTGGATGCTTTTCCATGACAAGAAAAAAGCTTCCACTGCTGCTTGTTTACTTCTGATTTATTCCCCAATAAAAAGGGGTGAAGTTCACTCTTTGTGAACTCAACATTGTCTACAAAAAAATTAACTTCAGTAAACTGTCTGTTGTATTGTTGTCATTCTTTCACAAAAACAGCCAGGGTAGCATGGGAAAAAAATGATCTCTACATTTTGGGGGAAGCAGAAGGGGGGAAGAAGCCAGTCTCTCATCTGACAAACGAATTATCATCAGAACAGTGGTGTTTAGAGAATAAATTGCTGTTTCCTCCATTACTGGCATTTCAGTAGCTTACAACTAGTGAAAGCACAGTCACTGACCTAACTGCTTAACCAAGGTTTTCTGGGAGTAGAAAGAAAAACAAATGCTAAGATGACATTTATTGGGTGAGCTTGTTTAGTCAGTCCATTAACTGCTTTTACTTCTTGGTCTGCATGCTGAAGGGCTGATTCTGCAGGGAAGACAATAGATCTCTTTCATCTGCCCTAATGCATGTCATTTGAAAGGAACAGGTACAGACTGAGGAGGAAGAGGAAATATTGAAGCTGTTAGAAAAAAATGAGTTTCAGGAAGAGCTAGTACAGCCCAGCCAGGCACTTGTAACCATCAGCGAGCCTTTGTACAACAGCTGATGGAAGGTCAGACAGTGGGAAATGCTGCCTAGTGAAAAGGTCTATTGGTTGCTAAAAAGATGGTTTTGCATTTGTACTGATGTAAAGCTTTTTCTTTTTCTTGAAGACTCAGATTATCAGAAGATTTCATTTCCTTTTCTTCCTCTTCCTTTTTTGCTTGCGTCTATTTCTATTGCTGTTTCTTACAGCGCGTCTCCCTTGTTGGAATATCATCTTCTGTTGTGTCTCACTACTTCTACGCTAAAATATTGCTAGCTATGATACAACCACTAGCACCGGAACGTTTGACCTGCACTGTTCTCCAGAGAGCTCCGTTTACCTTCATGCTGTAGACAAATCATCCGTGTAGTGAATCTTACTATTGGGCTACAAGCTCCGGAGCTCAGATTCCCAAGCAATTGAAGTAATTTAAAGCATATGGAAAAGGGATGCAATGAGCTTAGTAGTGTTGATATACCTTTTGACAATGTCTCGAGTTTTCTACGTGATCCAGCCTTGGGTAGCCTGCAAGCAGTAGACTGACGAGCGAAGGAAGTACAGACTTTTAACATTAGTTGAATCATCATAGAATATACATCTATTTTACATACCTCTGTCTGAAAGTAGTGTTTTCAGTCGAGATGAGACTCGGCAGGCCTTGCTCTGATCTTCTGCTTGAGGCAGTTAAACCTTCCATACTCCACTATACTTGCTTTGAATTGGAACTAATAGTAGCTTCCTTCAGGATTCATGTCTTGTGACATTTTGCTTCCAAGCACACTGAGATCCTGGAAGACAAGGTAATGCAGTGTTGTTATTTGTAAGTGTTATTATATATAAGCTTGGGTGAAGTGAGATCGTACATTGAGTAGCACCGTAGCCATGCTCTTTAAGGGTGCCAGCACACATTCAATGCCACAGGCCCTTTGGTGAGTGATGTAGCTGCAGTCCATCGCTTACACTGCTCCTTCGTCTTTCAGGGAAAAAGTTTGCCAGGAAAGGAAAGGATATCCGACTTGGTTTGAAGTGGCTCTCCAATTTATGCTCCCAACTACAAAGGCCAAATATACATAAGACTCTATCAACTTTGAAAGGGAACTGAACGCTGCAATGGGACTCCCCACCCAGGTTTTGGCCTGTGCGCTCTTAGCTTTGCTGTACCAGCATGTCAGTGGTGGACTCATCAAGCGAATTATCCGGCAGAAGCGGGAGACTGGGCTAAATGTGACCTTGCCAGAGGATAACCAGCCCGTGGTTTTTAACCATGTCTACAACATCAAGTTGCCTGTTGGCTCCCTTTGCTCTGTGGACCTGGATACAGCGAGTGGTGACGCAGACCTGAAGGCGGAAATTGAGCCCGTCAAGAATTACGAGGAGCACACGGTGAATGAGGAGAACCAGATTGTTTTCACGCACCGTATTAACATTCCCCGCCGGGCTTGTGGCTGTGCAGCTGCCCCAGACATTAAGGATCTGCTGAGCAGACTAGAGGAGCTGGAGGGGCTGGTATCCTCCCTACGGGAGCAGTGTGCCAGCGGGGCTGGATGCTGTCCTAATTCCCAGGCAGTAGAAGGTAAGGCAGACTGGGGAGCTGCTCGTGGGGGAATTCTCATGCTGGCTGTAGAACTTGTTTAGAGTAGATACTCAAATCTGCTTCAAGAATGAGCAAAAGTCAACTTGTTAAATTTGAAACGTAATCAAACTGGGGATGTATTTGGCCAGCTTGCAAGATACTTTCATTCACAGTTTTGCAGTTCTACGGATCTGTGGGTCAGGAGTCTGCCTGGGCCGCTTTGTAGCTGTGGCATTGAGCATGTACGGCACTTGGGCATGGTGACAATCTGTGGCGGAGTAAAGATTAAAACGCATACAGTCCAAGCTCTTGGCTCCACTTTTTGTCCCCTTGAATAAGCTGCCAATGCAACCATTTTCGTTTCCAAGTTTTTCTTAATAGAGACCAATAAAAATAGAGCAGGACATAAGGAAATAGACAAGCACAAACAGTTAGAGAAGGGGAGAAAAAAGTATACTGCTGGCTGTTTTTTTTGAACTGAAGTAAGAGACTAGTCATACAAGGGAGAAAACACAGGTCTTCTCAGTAGTAATCTGTCCCTCTGAGCACAGAGCCACTCTCACGGTTGGTGATACAACATGCTGCTTGGCTTTTTGTGTTCTGGAGTGAATTCGTGAATAATGCTTCATGGTGCATGCCCTAATGAAGCAGTCAGGAAAGCTGCTCAGTCAGTGGAAGAGGAGTTTTGAGAAGGGCAGAGGAATCCAGTATGCTCATTTACCAAGCAGTTGGCAGGGGCTCTTCCCTGGCATTAGTGCTAATTAAAGCATTCCTCTCTTGTGGTTTGGGTTGGACTGGCCACTGAAATGAATGATAGATGCTCTGTGACCTCTCTCTGAGGAGAAGAGAAAAAGAGACTTATGAATTTAAAAGACAACTAAGCTACCTTAATGAAAATATTAATAAAAAGACTCAGTAAACTAAGTATCACTGGAGAACGAAGGAGTTATTCTCATTTAAAAGCTTTGCTGATTCTGGAATTTGTGTCCTGTAGGGTGCTAAGAAAATCAGACCCTTTTAGGTCATGTGTGCCACGCTGGCATAATACATCCCAGAGCCAAGGGGAGTAACGGGTTTTCTGGATCATTGGTACAGGTCGCCTGGACACAACACCCTATTGCAGTGGACACGGCAACTACAGCATTGAGATCTGCGGCTGCATTTGTGAGCCAGGCTGGAAAGGCCCCAACTGCTCTGAACCGGACTGTCCACGCAACTGCTTCAACCGCGGCCTCTGTGTCCAGGGCAAGTGCATCTGCACCGAAGGCTTCGCTGGCGAGGACTGCAGCCAGGCCACCTGCCCCTCCGACTGTAACGACCAAGGCAAGTGCGTGGATGGGGTTTGCGTGTGCTTTGAGGGGTACACAGGCACAGACTGCGGCGAAGAGCTCTGCTCCCAGGGGTGCAGCGTGCACGGGAGGTGCGTGAGCGGGCGGTGTGTGTGCCACGAGGGCTTCACCGGCGCGGACTGCAGCGTGCCCCTCTGCCCCAACAACTGCCACAACCGTGGGCGCTGCGTGGACAACGAGTGTGTCTGCGACGAAGGCTACACCGGCGAGGACTGCGGCGAGCTCATCTGCCCCAACGACTGCTTCGACCGCGGGCGCTGTGTCAACGGGACCTGCTTCTGCGAGGAGGGCTTCACCGGGGAGGACTGCGGGGAGCTGACCTGCCCTAACAACTGCAATGGCAACGGGCGCTGCGAGAACGGGCTCTGCATCTGCTACGAGGGCTTTGTGGGGGATGACTGCAGTGAGAAGAGGTGCCCCAATGACTGTCACAACCGCGGGCGCTGCGTCAACGGGCACTGCATCTGCCATGAGGGGTACCTGGGGGAGGACTGTGGGGAGCTGCGGTGCCCCAATGACTGTCACAACCGCGGGCGCTGCGTCAACGGGCAGTGTGTGTGCCACGAGGGCTTCACCGGGGAGGACTGTGGGGAGCTGCGGTGCCCCAGTGACTGCAACAACCGCGGGCGCTGTGTCAACGGGCAGTGTGTGTGCCACGAGGGATTCATCGGGGAGGACTGTGGGGAGCTGCGGTGCCCCGAAGACTGCCACAACCGTGGGCGCTGTGTGGAGGGGCGTTGTGAGTGTGACAATGGCTTCACGGGGGAGGACTGCGGTGAGCTGTCCTGCCCCAACGACTGCCACCAGCACGGGCGCTGCGTCAATGGGCGCTGTGTGTGCCATGAGGGCTTCATGGGAGAGGACTGCCGTGATCGGTCCTGCCCCAACGACTGCAACAATGCAGGACGCTGCATCAACGGACGGTGTGTCTGTGAGGACGGTTACATGGGGGATGACTGCTCTGATGGTAGGTTGCAATGTCCCTTTTGAACCACGTCCCCTCGGTAATTCCCTGTGTCCATCCGGCAGCCTTGGAGGCTCTGTGAACCTTTTCCATAGAGCTGGGCTCTGTTGCCACTCTTGCTTATCGTAGTCCAAACAGCTGAATCAGAGAAGTAACAACACCAGTAACAAGCTCTTGGCCTCCCTTACTTTTCAAGGCTATATAGTGCAGTGGTTGTTGGTGACTTTTAGTGTTCAGGAAGCCAACAGGCTAATAATGGTGATGCAGTCCGTTTATTATCTCCAAGTTTGCTCCCACCACAATGTCACTTGAGCTGTAGCTAGCACTGGCTGGGATTTGTCATCATGACCTTTCAGTTTATTATAGTGCCTCTTGATGCTAAAAAATAAAATGCATCTGAAAGAAACTGTTCTAGCTATGTAGAAGAGGGGAGTATATTCAGATTTGTCTCACTAGGTATTCAGCAGGACTATTTAAAAGAATATGGACTGAATTTTGACCAAAGAATAGGGCTTTGCAGGAATAAGATAATGTAGATAATGAATGTCAGTGAATATAGAGCCTGGGTATGAAACATTTCTTACAGCCACATTCTGGTTCCTAGTCCCATGCTGGATGGATAAGAAAGGGGTTTGCATTTACACCACCATCGCTCTTGTAGAAGCCAAAACCAAAACACACAGTACTGACAATGTACACTGGCAGGCACCAAGGGCTCAGCGACTTTGCTTTGGAGGTAGATCTCTGAGCTGGAGCCCTGGTGGAGGCAGCTGGAGTGGAAACTTAGCTAGAAAGCCTCATGCTTAGTTTCCCAGTACCACTGATTCTATGGAAACTGATAGAAAATTTTGGCAGCTAGATAATGACAGGCATTGCGCTATAAAGGGGGTAGTTTTCTTTAGTAGATCCCAGGGGAGAAATTTTGGAACTAAGATCTTTGTAGAGTAATCAAAGAGTACTTTGGGGTTGGGAACATTATAAAAGACAATGAATACCCTTGAAAAGAAATTCCCATTTTTCATGTCCTCCTTCTGGAAGACTCCCAAGCCACACTTTATGTTCTTGTGTGTGCAAATGTGGAGTAATCTATTGTAAGTATTTACAACAATAATCTTTTATTTTACTTTGGAAAATCTGTGCAATTCTGCGTATCCAAACCCCAGGATTTCCAACTATAAAATCACGTGTTGCTGGCAGTTGAATTAAACATCTGAACTGCTAGGGACCTAGCTATAGTAGTCTTGTGCAGTAGCCATGAGAGGAGGAGCTGGAACGCAGTCAGCCAGAGGTTGTGTACAAGTGTATGAGCAGAAATTGGCCCATGACTTTTGGAAATGTCTGTAGTCTTCATCAGCGGAACATTCCTTTCTTCAAGAGGCTAATTTGTGCGACATGGCTTCCCCATTCCCTGTTTGTTAGATGATTCTTATGAGCTGCTCCTGGGAAAATGTGAAACTGGGTAAGTCATTATTTTCTGAGCCTTGAAAACTTAAATGTTTCTTTTGTTTTTTCCCCTTCCTAGTGTCTCCTCCAACTGAACTGACTGTGACAAACGTAACAGATAAAACTGTAAATCTGGAGTGGAAGCATGAGAATCTTGTCAATGAGTACCTCATCACCTATGTCCCTACCAGCAGTGGTGGCTTGGATATGCAGTTCACCGTGCCAGGAAACCAGACAGCTGCCACTGTTCATGAACTGGAGCCGGGTGTAGAATACTTTATCCGTGTCTTTGCAATCCTTAAAAACAGGAAGAGTATTCCTGTCAGTGCCAGGGTAGCAACATGTGAGTTTAAGAGTCCTTTTAGTCATTCTTTTGTCTATTCCATAGTATGTATTTATTTACATCACTTTTTTAGGGTATTGTTTCTTTTATTTTCTATTTTCAATTCATCTTCTGTTCTGGACAAAGGCAATCTTTCATTTTTCTGTTCTTTTCCAATACCCATGACCATGTGAAAAGTACAGTTCACTAGTTCTGCTCTCTACAGTGCCTCCCAATGAATATTATGAGGTCTTTGTAAATTAATACCCTTGGCTTCTTCATAACAAGGTGCATTTTAAAAACGTGGTAATGTTCATGAAAAAATATAAAAATCTAGCAGTGTGTAGAAGAGCAATATCACATTACTTGGATTCAAACTGCTTTGACTGAAATGGAGGTTATATTTGTTTTGTATCTTTAGCATGTTTTACCACAACTTACTTTCTGTCTGCCTGTCCATTCATTGTTCATCTTCCACTTTTTATTGTGCTTACCACAGTTGTATCTAAACATCCCCAAAAGATGCCCTTTGACTTCTGCCACTGTGCTCATTTTTAGACACCTGGGGTAGGATTCATCCCACATAAGTTCAAATGTCCACACTAGGCTTCTTTCAAGAGGGCAAAGAAAGAGATTTCTAGGGCAAACTTCGTTTTACTCTGAGGTGACATCTAAAACAGGTCAGAGCAATGTCTCTCCAAAGGCAGAATGATTGGCTGTGAAGAGGGTTTAAACATCTCGGACACAGATACCTACATGGCAGATATTTATAGTGGTGGAAAGATGTCCCACCCCTGGTGCCCTATTTATGGGAACGTGCTGCTCATGTAACGATATCCTGTTCTTTCTGTCACAGATCTTCCCGCTCCAGAAGGTCTGAAATTCAAATCTGTTAGAGAAACGTCCGTCCAGGTGGAGTGGGATCCTCTGAACTTTTCATTTGATGGCTGGGAGCTGGTCTTCCATAATATGGTAAGGAAGCAGTTTCATGTATAGATGCCATATGTAAGTGAAAGAACCTGGATTTTTTTGTATTTATTCTAACTGATTGTTCTATGCGTTACAGAAAAAGGACGATAATGGAGATATTACCAGCAGCTTGAAAAGGCCGGAGACATCTTATATGCAGCCAGGTTTGGCACCAGGTCAACAGTATAATGTATCCCTTCATATAGTGAAAAACAATACCAGAGGACCAGGACTATCCAAAGTGATAACCACAAGTAAGCACAACCTGTATTTGGTGTGGTACCACCAATAAAACAACTGTTGTTTGGTGTAGCCTAGTGAGTTTTTAAACAAAGAGAAAGCTGGGCTCTGTAACTATGAATTGTTAGGGGGGCATAAAAGGAAGTAGAGCTGCTGATGGATAATACACGAGGAGAAATTAATTCCTTTTCAAATTACGTTTCTGAAGAGGAAAAGAAATTTATGTTTGGCGAGAAGGTGGCAAGCAGTATGCACTTCTATTCTTTTTCAAAATATACATCAACAGGAACTAGAATTTCTTTCCTCCTGGTGATACTTGCATGAAAAATTTATTTAATAGAGAGTTTCTATTGTGCAGATGGAGAACCTCTTAGGGTTCCCACTTGTCTTTCCTTTGGTAGCTTCTGATGTTAATGACTTTTCATGAATTACCTTTTGATTAATTGGTTCCATTTCTCACTTTCTTCTACAACTATAGAAAGTAAAGGAAGAAAGTAAATGAAGATAAGTTTTCAGCTGATAGAAGCCACTCATTTTGATCTGAGTCAGCAATTAAAAGCACAAGAAAATGTATTATTTTCCTGGCAAGATTTCTTTTGAAAAACGCCTTTTCCTCTTTTGTAACAGAGCTTGATGCCCCTAGCCAGATTGAGGCAAAAGATGTCACAGACACCACAGCTCTTATCACATGGTCCAAACCCTTGGCTGAAATTGAAGGCATAGAGCTCACTTATGGCCCCAAGGACGTTCCAGGGGACAGGACAACCATTGACCTCTCTGAAGATGAAAACCAATACTCTATTGGAAACCTGAGGCCGCACACAGAGTATGAAGTGACGTTAATCTCTCGTCGAGGGGACATGGAAAGCGACCCCATGAAAGAAGTCTTTGTCACAGGTAAGAGGCCTGGATACCAATCCAGATTTCTGGGAAGGCAATACAATCACCATCAGTCTTCCTGTGCTATTTGTGTTGTGTTGCTTGAGTTGATAGTTACAGCATCAACACAGAATCAGCACTGTTATAGAGGTGCATGAAAGTGGAGAATTTTTTTTTTGTGCGTTATATACCTTACTGGCTCAACACAATATTTATACTCCCTTCAAGCATCTAAATGTATTTTGAAAATGTGAATTATGTTATTAAGTCTCTTCAAAGCTTTTGCTCATCATACCCTAAATCTCCACTTCGGGAAACAAATTCCTCTGGATTACTTGTCTGTCTGCTGAGCCTAAATATCTTCCATGGTTCCTACTCCATCTACAATCTTGTCTAAACACATAACCGATCAGCAGACAACTGCTTTTTTTTCCTTCTTCAGTTCTGCAGATGTTTTCTGTCACGCTTTTATAAATATACTTTGCTCCTTAGTGATCCTGGGAACACTTCATGACAGAGAGGGTCCTTTAGCATATTATCAAGGTTCGATGCATTAATGGAGCTGAGTAAATAGTGCCTAGAGAATTACCTCCTTTTCATCCTAAAATCTATTTACTCATTCAGAGCAGGATTTCAGTCTACTATAGGTGTGAACAGTGACAGCCCTTTGAACTTCTACATGATATTCACCTTTTGTTTTGAGACTTAGAATTCTTTTCATCCATGAATGCAAAATATTTACTGAACAGAAAGTCTAGGGATGATCAATTCTTTTTTCTAAGCAGCATTTTTCCTTCTGAAAGTTGAGATGTTTAAAAAGATAAAATAATATTTTCCTCCAAATATGTTTTTCTACAAACCTATTTTCTACTAAAAAATAATTAACTAAAATTGAAAATGTTATTTTTGTCTCGGGAGATAAATGTTGAATTTCTTTCACTGATGTTTTCCCCAAAGCTGGTGAACTCTCCATTTCATGCTAAAAGAAATCTGCTTAATGTAGTTAAGAACACAGTGGTATCATGTGAGAGGAAACTTCAGCTTTATGGATCATTTCACCTTCTAAAAAGTACTGTTATAAGAGACTGCTATCATAAGATAATTATTCCTATTTATGTATTGATTTATTGGCTGATTGATTGCAGACTTGGATGCTCCAAGAAACCTGAAGCGGGTGTCACAGACAGACAACAGCATTACTTTGGAGTGGAAGAACAGCCATGCAAATATTGATAACTATCGAATTAAGTTTGCTCCCATCTCTGGTGGAGACCATGCTGAGATCACAGTGCCAAAGGGCAACCAAGCAACAACCAGAGCTACACTCACAGGTAGGGGAACAGAGAGGTTGTCGTTAATGTCATGCTGCTACCATCACTCTAGAGCACACTAGTGTAGTGAAAAAATGCCCTTTTGGTCACTATACATAAGAGGTACAAGCAGAGGTCATGCATTTTGACTACAAGCAATTAAATTAAAATACATGTGACATATATTTACACACCTGCAGACGGATAACAGAAGGTTTGTAGCCATTTCACTTTCATGCGCATCTCTAAATCCCACTAGTCAGTTCCCTGAGTTCTAGGTAGCTGGATATGGCTTCACATCCCTGAGTTCAAAAGGCTTTTGCATGTGCTAGGGATGGTATTTACTGTTGCCAGTCTGCAACTTGTCTGTGTACCTGCAAGTTGCCTTACCAGCCTGCAAGGCTAGATAATGGTACTTTCTCCATGTCACGTGGTTGTCTACCTGCTTTTCTTTGGCAGAAGTACCTATACTGCAAGGTCTGGAAAGCAGAAGCTATCTCTGAGTACGCATTTGCACAGTGTCCAAAATGCAATCTCAGTCAGACATAATCTTTACCCTTTGGCAAGCACATGGAAATTCTCTGCATACACAGCAAAGCGTATATTTTATTTCCCTTATTTAAATAAATGACCATGGGCATATTCTGTGGATGGGAACTCATACTTCTATTTCTCTTCTCCTAGGTTTGAGGCCTGGCACCGAATATGGCATTGGAGTGACAGCAGTGAGACAGGACAGGGAAAGCGCTCCTGCTACCATTAATGCTGGCACTGGTGAGTAGCTTGATCCCCCTTTGTGCTCCGGCGGAAGCAGCAAGTCAGGTGGAGCCACTATGATGTTTCTTTCATTTCCAATTAATGCTGTATGAAATGTTTTAGAAAGTTCTTGATTTCATTTTGGTACCAATGTGACATTTTCCCTCAAGGGAAAGAAAGAACATTTCCCAAAAGACTTTGACTTCTGAGTTTGGCATCCTTTTCCTGTATGAGGATCTCTTAATGTTCTGGGAGTTTCATCTCCAGGTGGGCTCCTTAATGGTAATTACGCTTACACTGATTACTCTGACCATTCCCTAATTGAGAGGGTTTCTGTCAGGAATGGTGGTTGTGGCCATAAGGTTGATCTGACAACGAGTGCAGCCTCAGTGGTTGCAATAGTCCTGGCTGCCCTTCGGATCCAGGATTTTTCTCGCAATATAGAATTTCCCAGGTAAATTCTCTGAAGGCTTAAATTCTGCTTCTCCTCCATGCAGTGCCTGCTGAAGTGAGGGTAAGTGGGGGAAATCTGTTCTAGTGTGGTTTGTCTATAAAAAAGACCTTCATCATCCTCTACTTATATCAAGCAATGGGGCTTCAAAAGCTCCAAAAGGTGGATAAGACTCTGAGCTGTTGCCAGGCACCCAGCATAGGTGTTACTCTGTCTACAGATGCCTGAAAAACTCCCAAGGCAGTTCAGAGACACCTCAACTTTGCTTTTTTAACCTGTAGATCTTGATAACCCCAAGGACTTGGAAGTCAGTGACCCCACTGAAACCACCTTATCCCTTCGCTGGAGAAGACCAGTGGCCAAGTTTGATCGTTACCGCCTCATTTATGTTAGCCCTGCTGGAAAGAGGAATGAAGTGGAGATCCCTGTGGACAGTACCTCTTTTATCCTGCGAGGGTTGGATGCAGGGACGGAATACACCATTAGTCTGGTGGCGGAGAAAGGCAGGCACAAAAGCAAACCCACAACTGTCAAGGGCTCAACTGGTGAGTAACAACTTTTGATGAGTGCCATGCACCAGGTCACTGGGCAATGACTAGCGCAAGTACAACTTCACCTGATTTTGTAAGGCTTGTCTGGGGAACTGCTTAAAACCATCAATTGCCTGCAGAGGAGACTCAGTCCTGTCTAGGATTGTAGACTTAACTGAGGGATAGCTGTGTATTTCCCTACCTACTGTGTTTAGCTCCATGTTCTCAATGATTTCTTGCTTATCCTTCGAGAAGACTCAGAAAGAATGCAGCTATTTATCCTGCAGGAAATGCAGACATCATCCTTTGTTTTAAATGAGGCTGCTTTTTTGCCCATTATGTCTTATAACTTGTTTTGTTTTCTACAGCCAAAAACTAAGAGGAAGAACAACCAGAATGTATTTAACATTGCTTGTTCCTGCCTAACGAATTCTCTTCACAGCATGCCTCTACCCATCATGCTACAGCAAGGTCAACAGGGCTCTGATGTTGTGCTTTTTCAGTTTTCCCATCTAAAAGCTAGAAAGGCTACTGCCACAAATCTGGTCACAGTCACCGTTTCCATTGGATACCACGACTGTTACATTTGTCCACGAATAAGGGGTCCATTTTTTGCCATCTCTATTGTACAAACCACTCCACTTAACCGCTATTAGCGGACTGCTTGTTGAACAAGGTTTTATTCTTTGTGCAACATTCTGACATAAAGTTTCTTGCATTCAGAATTATATCTCGGTATAGAACACGGATAAATCCTGAATCTTTATGTGCCTTCAAGCTAAAACCTGTGAGGCAAAACCTTAACTGCTATAAGTAGGCAGAAACATTGAAATCAGAATCAGCTGGGTTACAATTATTGTCCTTAGCAGATTCCAAGTTGTTTATCCTTTTCTCCCCAAAGGCCATCTATGAGGCGAACACATGCCAGAAGCTGTGGGGTTTACAAACTAAAAACTATGCAGATTAACTGGTCAAATTGGTTTCATATTCCCTCGTAGTGTTCATGCCAGCAGAACCTCTGAACACTTTATTATTATCTCAAGTAATCCTGTACAGCAGAGAGTTATATGGCATGGTGTAAATTACAGTAAGCCATCAGTACTGAATTACTTGTTGGATGCATGTCAGGCCTGTGTCCAATGTAGGGAAAAATTAGAAAGCCTTGAGGCACACACATACAAAAGGAAGCTGGAGGTTTATGTGGCAGGAGTGAGCAGGCTTCGATTTTTCTGAGGTTATCTGTTTTCCCACCTGTCTGAAGACTGAGTGGTCTCAAAAGAAGTATGCATGCATGGTGAAAAGGCAGAAACAACATGCTGTGGAATTTCACAGTCTGCTCTTACAAGGTGGTTTCTTTTTCCTGGTTTGGTTTTTAGATATATTTTTTTATAAATACATTCATCTGGCCAGTGTGTTTGTTTTAAGTCTTTACTCAGAGCAGCCAGTAAACAAAGAGTTCTCTACAGTGGGCTCCTTAGAAGCAACAGCAGCAGTTGACATAACCTGTCACTGTGACCTTCCTCCTGCGTAGCAACGGACAAAGGCAAACACATGAGCATGGGGAGGCAGAAATGCTCTGTGACCCTGTGGGGTATAAGACAAGAGGTCTCTCTGTTTACTTTTTCATCCACCCTCAAGTCAGCCCTCTTTATCCGCGTTCCCTGTACTTGGGAGGTCCTGCAGTCCTCAGGCTAAGCCAAACAAATGTGTTGTTTTACCCTCTCTTGCAGAGCTATGGGGGACCTCAGGTCCATTGCACTGCTGGGGAGAGTACTTGGAGCAACCAGAGGGAGAGAAAGGAATGATTGAAGTGGAAAATGCCAGTAGCACAGCGAGGTCTGGACTAGCTCTCCTCGGTGGGTGGAGGAGACGGTCCTGCTGTGTAGAGGGGCATGTGCCACCCCCGCTGAACAAGGGAGCCAGGGACTACGGAAGGGCTGAGAATTTTTCTTTTCAGAGTTTCCTTTGCTTCTCCAGATTGACAGTTTTTCATCTTATATTCTTCCCAGCCTCTTGGTGGTTCAGTCAGGCTCCTCTGCCGGCAGGTATTCAGGAGTTTCCCATGTTATTTTTATTTGTTTGCATAGTGAATTCTCTATCACTGAGGGTAAAGCTTCTTTCAGCCCCAGAGCTGAAGATCTTCTGTTGTTGCCTTCTCTCCCTTCTCACATTCTTCTTGTTATCTTTTTATATACATCAACTCTCCACACAGACAGCTGTAACGTTCAGAGCTCATGAACCTCTAGCAAAGAACATGTCACAAAATCTTCCATAGTACAGGTTGGCAGCCTTCTGTTGCTTCTGTCTCTTCATATGGTTGAAGTGCAGCTCAAGTGACAAAGTGGTTTTTTTTAACTGGTGTCCATGATTTTACATTCAAGGGATGGTAAAGAATATAAAGTGACAATTTGCTAAATGTTGTTTTGCTTTGCTGCAAAGGAAAGACTGACTATTTCACACTGCCATTTGCTTATTTGTTTCTTTTGTAGCTCTGTATAGTCTAACCCCAGTGCAGGCAATGACTCCTGACCCAGAGCACCTTTCTGGCTCTGGGAGCTTTCTTGCTCCAGAGGCCTCAGGGATGCAGGAGGACGCACTGAGGGACCTTGTGGTCTCGAGGGTAACAGACCACAGCTTTAGTGTCTCATGGTATGCGAACACAGGAGTCTACAGTAGTTTTGTGGTGGAGTACAAGGAGGTGTCACTGACAGCTGGGCCCCCTGCAGAAACCTCCCTGCCCAGAGAATCCCTAGGTGCTGTGATTGACGGCCTCCAAGCTAATACTTCCTATAAAATCAAGGTGTATGGATTGGCTGGAGAACAGCGCTCTTCTCCTCTGGAAGCTGTGGCTACAACAGGTACCTCCTTTCTGTTGTTAACAAAGGTATCACAAAATAGGGTACTGCTTATTTGTTAGAGGGCCTACCCAGCATCACATTAAGGTTTTCTAAGAGCCACTTCAGAAATCAAAGGAGATGAGCCATTTTACTAGTTGGAGGGACCTTTCTGACAGCATGTCTTGAGAATGTTACATCAGATTAACAACTAATCTGTAAGGTGAGCACGTAACCCGGCTCTGAGGAAGCTGAGCAGTCAGACTGCAGCTTTGTTCATTCTTGCTCTGGCTCTGGAACCCTGCCTGCATAGCACAGTGTGGGTCCTGGAGGAAGACAGACGGTAATACATCAGGCGTGAGAGGCCTGTATAGATAAATGAGTGGACATTAGAGAAACCGAGTGCCAACGTCAAATTCCTCTGCTGAAGGACCCAGATTGTGCAGCAACTGCTGATGAATCGTGATGTGATACTGTCTTGCCTCTGGAGTAAGTTGCCTATAGGAGCATGGCTTGGAGAAGTAACTTTTCCATTCTGTTAAATGTTCTTAAGAAGATTTATGCTGTTTGCCAGTGACCCTTGTCTGTGTTGTGCATCGCTCCCTCTTCCTCTCCTGGCTTCTACTAGTTTTAGATTGCGCCACCCTTTTTTATACAAACTCAAAGAAAAGTTAGGAGGAAAAATTAGGTGAGCCAGTTCAGTGGGGAACTACAGTGCTGACCACTGGGAAAATAAATTTGCCAGTAAAGATTGTCCATCTCTTCAGCTGATTCCTCTGCTAAGAAACCATGGAAGCTGACTTCAGTTTGAGGAATTTTAATGGTAGCTACTGTAGTATTTTGGGCTTGTCATACATTGAAATGCTTTCTTTATGAAATTTGGAGGTGCACCTGCACTGTAAGACCAGTTTAATCAGCTGGTTGAGAAAGGGTAAAAACATTTAGCCAAAGGGGGTCTAAAAAGAATGCAAATACCTTTGTAGGCCATCATGCCTGACAGTGTGCTTGAGCTGATGAGAGACTCCACAGTGAAACTGGCTGATAGCCCCTCTTGGAAAATGATATAAAATCCAAGAGACAGAAGCAAGAAATAATACAGAATACTGTTTGCTCCATCCCAAGTAACCGTGGAAATGTCCTGGCAGGACATTAACATACTTTTTTGGTAAAATCGCCAGTGAAGCACTATAATGGAATTCCTCAAAAGGCCAGCAACAGCAGAATGGACATATTTGGGCCATATTTAGCCTGAAGATTTTGTTAAGAGAATGATATTGAGAAGTATTCCACTCTGAGAAAAAGCGTATGTTTGTTGTCCATCCAGTGTTCCTTCTACATAGCTTTCAGCTCTTTGGCATCTGCTATTCATTCATTTTGCCACCACGACTCATTCTGTCTGGCTGTAATTCATCCACTCACCTAGAGCTCCTAGAGCTCTCTTTCTCTTCTCCCCTCTATTCCCCTAGTTGCTAAATCAAATGTTCAAACTTTGTTGGTCTTGTTATCCTTTAGTTTGATTATTTTCCAGATTTTCCATTATCTGTTATAATATTCTATCTCCAAAACAATTCTATCTGCAAAACAATGAACACTGATACTCTCTGTAGTATCAGTATTTTCCATGTATTCAAATAATTTTCTTTTTTCTATCTGTTGTATGTTTGTACGTAAAGCCACATATTCCTCTATTACACATGGACACAATGTGGGGTATATGTGTGTTTATGTGTGTGTGTAGAGGGTAGACCACTCTTTCTCATCCACAAGTTCATTTATGGAGTGAAGTCATTAAACCCGACGCAATATTCAGAATTTGGCCTGAAAAAAAATCAGAGGTAATGTAACTACATATTATTATATATGTTCCATGAAACAATCTATACATGGCAACCTCCCATGCAGTTGTCAGAGTTGGCACAATAATATTTATTATTAACCCACTTGTGACAGCAAAATTCTGAATTAAAGCACCAACTAAGTGGTTGGTCCCTCTGTTTTTGTATAATGCAGTTGAGCTGTTGCTGTACTTCCCCTTCAGATTAGAGAAACCAAGTCCTTGTGTGGTTACACTATAACTGAGAGGAACCTGGGGGAAAAGTCAGCAGGGGTGGTCAAGTAAAATGAGGGAAAATGAGACGTCATTTTTGACTAATATTACTCAGGGATCCTTGGTATATTAGGAGTGTAATGCAGCCTTGTTTTTTCTCTTTTTCCCTTGTATTTTTGGATGTTTTCTCCTGGGTTTCCAATTCAGGGTGCATGGCAGTTTCCCAGTAGGACCACCCACAGCATGGAGCCGTACATGTGTAATGCTCTGCTGCCCTTCCCTCCCCACTGCTCTCTTCACTCTGTCTGTGCACGTCTTCTGCAGAAATACTCCCCAGTAAAGGCCAGCTACCCCTATGCATGCAAAATAGACAACCTTAAGGCCGTACAAATACCAGTGCAGTTGCTTGAAGCCACAGTTTTTTGCCTGCTCCCAGATAGGAAAGGGCCGCCTGGCATCTAATTGTGCCCAAGCAGCTGAGAGTCACAGACGGCTAACGGTTCCCTACTGCATGTCTTCCACGTCTGCCTGCTTTGTTACGTGCGCTCAGTAACCGAGTGCAGTCAGATAGTCCTGACAGTCCGTTTACTGAGAAAGAAAGGATTCCTTCTAGCAGTTAGCGTTGCAGGCACGCTGCTGTGATGACAACGTGGCCATCTTCAGGTTGCACCATACGTAGGGCCTGGTTCAGATCATGTGCTGGGGTAATTTAAGGAAGGCCCTTACCTAAGTCAAGAATGTCAACGATATGTGTAAATAAAAATAACTGTGTGCCTCGCGGGCTTCCCTCCTTCCTGAAAGTGAGCAGAAAACAGTATTTTTACATCTGTGTTTGTCCTGAGAGTATATTTTCAAGATAATATTTCTGCATTTATATGAAAACATTTTTAATAGATCTTTCTCCTCTGAAAACATTTTTTTTGTGATACATGTGTGGATTTGGAGACAGATACTGAATCCTGAGTATATATATGTGCTGAACTGATTGATGATGGTAGATGACTTGCTCTCTCTTAATTGAATGCAAGTGGAGCATGAAAGCAAGGCAGTCACTGAGGTGTGAAATGATGTGGTTTTACACTAATGAGGAGATAATTCTGCATGTCAGAAAAATCACCTGCCTGTTGCCTTGCAGCTGTGCTCAGAAACACCTTCTCTGTGATCCTCACAGTTCTCAGATTTTCAGAATCTGACTGTACTACAGGATATGTTCACAGATCATTCAGCATGTTGAAGGCCCAGTCTCTTTCCCTTCCGTTCCTTTGGATCTCTTTAAAGAAAGATTGCTCAAGTCCTTTCTGTCTTGGTTTTTAGGTAAGGATGTGTGTCCTCCTGCCTTTTTTGAAAATTCTGCATGAATCCAGACGGCTAAATCCACCAAACCTGCTTTTGATAGGATGAGGCGCTTCTGCTGTGGCTGAGTTCTTAGTCTGGATTCAGATATGTTTGTGATATTTGGCATGCATTGCGCTTACGGTTTGTATCGGAAGCAATAACTGACATGCTGTAGTAAGGATAAAAGGCATGTTTGAGAGACTTAGGGTTGAAATCCTCACTGATGTAAATTAGCAAAGTTCTTTGGAGGTCGTCAAAGTGTTCTGATTTACATCAGCTGAGCATGTGACCGCTTCTCTGCTGGAAGCATCCCAGCTCAGCTCTGAGTTTAATGGTTGCTGCTCTGGATCCGCTCATTAGTGTGCTTGTGTGAGAACCATGTTGTGCTTGGGGATGCTACCTTTGCTTATGGCCTGGATTCAGTCTCCAAAAAGGAAGTTCCTGTCTGTTTTCTCTGTAATTAGAGCTCTCTAATGCAAAGCACACAAACTGTTTTGTAGCGATGTTAGCTGTCTTTTGGTATATTTGAGGATTTATTATCAGGAAATTTTAACTTGTAATTTACCTCTGTTTAGCACATCTAGTCACAACACCTGGAGAATCAAACAATGAAACGTCATTTAATCCTACCAGTCCTGCACCTACAGGGCTAAGTTACTTAAACCCCAGCACTGATTCTCATGCTCTGCTTTTGGTGCCCGCTGACCTTCCCATCTCAGAAGCCACTGGTGCTCTTCATGACCTTAATATAACACACAGGACTTTCAGTAGTTTCACCTTATCTTGGGCAGCACAGGATGAGGTATTTGATCAGTTCTTTATCACTCTGAAAGACCTGTCCAGTTTAAACAGAACACAGGAAATCTTTTTGCCGGGAAACCATCGAGAAACAGAAATTACCAATCTCACAGCTGGCACATACTACCAGATTACCCTCCATGGAAGCACCCAAGGTCAGCTCTCTTGGTCTCTGGAAGCCCTAGCTGCTACAGGTATTTTCTATGGATTCATTAGCCATATGTTCCTTTTCTGCTTTGAAATACAGAACTTCATTTTCGTACTGCCGTTCCACTGCAGAAATGCTAGGCTTTGTGAGTGATGCCTTTCTTCTTAGCTAGTTTTTTTTTCTTTCTTCCTTTTGCATGGGATAAAACTCTTACTGCTATGGAATGAGAGCCTTGAGCAGTGCAGCATGGACAATGCCCCATGCAGCTTTTAAGGTGATGTAGCATCAATTCTCTCCTTTTAAACTGCACGCAAAGAGAGACATTGATGCATCTGCTATTTACAAGGAATGTGAAAATAGCGAGATGCTACGAGTATTTGTCTGAATTGTGGCTCAAACGCAAGAAAGATCGCAAGGAGGTTGCAGTTTGTAGCATTGGCATGGAAGTGGTGATGTCAGAGAAAAAAAAGATTGAAACACCTTGGGAGTATACCTTTCTGAAAACTTTCACCTCTTATCCCTGTTACATGAATTTCATGAGGAAGCAGGTTTATAGCCACAGGGCTCAGTTCAATAATGATCAAAGTACCAGTGTGTAAGTTGATATGTGGAGAATCTAGCTGGAGGCTAATGAATGTACCTGTCCATCACTCAAAACCAAATTCACAACATGAGATAAAATATTTACATAGAAACACACAGGTTATTTCACCCACTAGAAGCCTAGAGCAGTCTCATCTCTCAATGGTTTGTTCTCTCTCTTTTTTTTTTTTTTTTAAGTAAGAAACATCATCCCTTGATATCATTTGCCATGACATTGTTGTTGTTTTGTCATATATGTTGGATGCTTTATGGATGAGGCTTTTGGAGGTGTCCAACAGTCCAAGTTGGTGCATGATTTTGTATGAGAATCTCTTGGTCCCTAGAGAGCATGATGGGGTTGTGTGCGCTTCCATTGCAGACGTGCATGAGAAACAAACGGGAGGAGAAGGGATGCTGCATCTTGGAGGCGAATGAAACTGAGCACTCTTCAGAGAAATCTGAATTGCTTTTATGCTGCATTATTTATTATAATCAAGCTTTTACTTGAAAGATTTTACCTTACTGTAACTTTTGGTTTAGTTTCATTTTCATTTTAAGGAAATGTGTTTGTTTTATTGGTTTCTGTTGCCACCAAAAGACCATTATTTCTGATACAACCACTTATTTTTCTGTCCTGCTTTCCACTTTTCAGCGAAGGAGTGCTATTTTTACAGGATTCATATTTTGCTTCAATGTGTCTTATTTCTGTTCCTGATAAATCAAAAGAGCTCTGGATTCATGCTTTTAAACATCATTGTGTTATTTCATAATCAATCTCTTCCTTTCTAACAGGATGGGAAAAGCTTGTCAGAACTTTTGCTTTCCTGAGTAGTAGCAATTCACTATACATTACTGAATCCCACCAAAGATAATTGGCTGTGACCGATGAGTGCTCAACCTCTGAAAATACAACCCCAGCTTCCTACATAAGGCTATGCAGGACTCATAAAATACGCGCTCTGTTTTTAAAGGGTGAAAATTTATTTGAATAGCGTTGCTGTGCCTAATTTTCATTTATTTCAGGGCCCTTTTACCTTCTGTCTTAAAATATACCTAAAGCTGAAAGATGGAGTTTACAACTGACAAATCTGATGTGTTTCCCTCCTGCATTGTCTCTTAAAAATTCTTGGTTGTGCAGATTGGGATTATTCAGCTAGACTCTCTTTTTATTGAATGCTTGTGTCGACAATGCAAGGAGATAAGAGAAGTGCTAAAAAGTCATTGCAGCCCACAGGCCAATGATGGATAGTATAGCGAGATTTTTTTATGTAGAAAAAAGCAGGTATTATTCTGTCATTTTCCCATATGACTGCTAATTTTAAGGAATTGGTTGTATTTCCTCTGTAACAGAGGATTTTCTGTTCTTGCTGGAAAAAATGACCTAAACTTTCAGATTTAATAGCCTCAGAGAGTTAGCTCCGATGGTTCCCAACTTCCTTGGCCACCCTCTTGATGCCTTTTCAGAACGCTGATTTCTGTGAATACAGATTTCGATTTAAGATTAATATCAGTAACTCTGAAAACCCAAGCTCCTCTGCCTCCAGGAAGTTTTTGTGGGCAGAATAATGCAATATAAGGAAGACAAATCCATTAAATTGAAGACAAGCAGGCATGGAGGAATTTTCCCCTTCTTTGTTGTTTTGGATTAAAAAGAATTTGGAAGAATAAATAGCATCCTTCTTGTGGACACAATTGAAAGCAAAAACATCTGGATCCAAGTACTCTAAACTCAATGTCTTCCTACCCTTACATCAGGCATTGTTGCAGTGTTCACAGACATTTCATAATGGCAAGCACTGAGTTGTTAGTAGTGCAGTAAAGCGGTTGTAGTAATACTTACTTGTCTCATAGGGAGTTGCAATTAATGTTGGCAAAACACTTGCAGCTCTAGGATGGTCTATAAGCTGCTTTCTGTAAGCAGCCTTCTCTTATTAATGTGGTTATTATTTATTACTACCGTTCTTTTCTTAATGTTGTGTTTTGCCATGTCTCTGAAGAGACTTTGCACATTTTCTGATGCAGCTGAGAATGTAAATATGTGTGGGGGTGCATCCCCGAGTCACTGATTACAAATGAAATTCATTAACGCAGAGCACTATTAAGTAATACCTCATCGCCACTACACTGTAACCTGAGTAACTGATTGACTCTCTGTCCTTATTCAGAGGAGGAACCTGAGCTTGGAGAATTATCAGTATCAGAGACTGGCTGGGATGGTTTCCAGCTCACCTGGACAGCAGCTGATGGGGCCTATGAGAACTTTATCATTCAGGTGCAGGAGTCGGACAATCCCGAAGAAACCCGGAATATCACAGTCCCCGGCGGACTGCGCTTTATGAATGTTACAGGCCTCAAGGCCAACACACCTTATAACATCACACTTCATGGTGTGATTCAAGGCTACAGGACCAAACCTCTTTCTGTTGAAACCACGACAGGTATCTCTTCAAGTCCCGCATCCAGTCTCGTGGCTCCCTGTCCCTGCAGACCGGACTGTGAGCCAGAGCTGCTGCAGCTGCTCGGCAGAGCTTGCTCACGCCGTCGGCTTTGCATGGGCTGCACTGAACTCGTTAAAGCTTGGCTGAACATCTCTGGCAGGGAAATGTCTCATGATCACACTTTCCAATAAGAGTCTCAGTGCCCCCATGGAGCCCTTCGCTTTTAGGAATGCTTTTTCCGCCTACCTCAGAATGGCTTGTTTTGTTCCCTTTACTCACTTTTCTGCTGGTTGACACTAACAGCAAAACCCAACTGACCGTTGTACATGGTTGGGAAAGCCCAGGTTGACTTTTAACATTATAAAAATCTGTTCTTTATAGTGCATATAATGAAAGCCCAAGAATATGTTTAGTTTTTACCCTCCAGAAGCTACCTCTGAAATTATGCACCAGCTTCTGTGTAAATACAAACTCAGGGTATAGTGTGTGTATCTGTCTCGAGGGCAAGGACAGGCACCTTCTATATGTTCTCATATAGAACAAACCACAAGTGAATTCCTACCAGGAGCAGTATCGTGTCTTAAGCCACACAAGGCTGTTAAACAGTCTGATGTGTCTGGAAAAGTTTAATGCAAGAAGATCAAATTCAGCAGAACTACCCTGGCATAAAACTGACCTGAAAGAAGGGAAGGTGAGCCTCACATTATCAGAAGGTTGCATGAAACTAATCAAAAGCCACGAAAATAATTTTCTGGCTGATCTTGTGAAAGACTACAGTTTTAAATGAGAGCTTATCATGAGCTTTGACTGTGGGAAGTAAATATATACTTATGTCTATCCTAGTATTATGAACATTGGTAACAAAAAGGGTATGAATTGGCAATAAAGGAGCAGTGGTGGCTTTTCCTTCAGGTAATTTCTTGTAGACAATATCTGCTGCCTCTGGGCTTCCTTACAGACCTCTGCAGCCTCCTGTGATTGTGAGATGACCAGAGCTTGCTCATATTTGATTTCCCCAAGCTCTTGTTACCCAGCACAGAAGGGAATAAAAGTACACGTAAGAACTAAATAGAATTAAAACATTAAACACAATAGAGCTTGCTTGTTTCAATAATGCTTTAAGCCGCCTGGCTTAGGTAGAAATGTGTCTGGCACAAGGCACTTGCTTTGGGCTGTGTGCCGCTGCAGGCTAGAAGTCCTGTGCTTTGAGAGTCCTGAGTGTGAGCTGGTAGCAGATTGCCCATTGAAAACAGCCAAATGTGGCTAGAGAAAGGAGGCTGTACAGGGACAAACAAGAAAACAGACATCATGGGTGTCCTGCCTAAATACGCAATGTGCTCTCTTTTTACTAACTTAATGAAAACAGCAGAAGATGCCCTGCTGAGGCTTTCCCTTCCCTTTCTGGGTCATGCTCAGCACCCGGCTTTTCAAAATTTTCCTTTCTGGGGGCTTCCAATTGCCAGAATTTTCTGAGCCTTCCTGTAACGTGTCAGGGATGCCTACAGAGAGGAAGAAACCCCAAGGCAGCTATTCCTGCTTTGCATTTTGGCTCCAGCTCCAAAATGACATGCCAGCTTTCATAGGCTTAAGCTGAAAGGGAAAGTAGAAGAGCAAAAAACCCACAACCTTTGCCTTTGGATAAAGAAATAGCTCTGGTTTTAGCTTCTCCTAAAACTGGAAGCTGACTTTTCCAAATGCCCTAGGGGCATTCAGAAAAGTTCTTTTGCATCTGCTTTCATGCTCAGACCTCGAAAACACATGGCTGCCCCTGGAGGCAAAAGGAAATAGTCATAGCTTTAGAGCTTGTTCGTCTGTTTGTTTGTTTGTTGGTGTTTGTTTTCCTTCTGTTTTTTCTTACTTAACATTTTCCAATGCTTTCATTTGATTTCTTCCCCTTAGTACCTGTCTGCTTGTAGCAAGCTTTTACTCAAACTCTTTTCTCCAACGGCAGCTTGGAGTGCTGCCAGCATGAGCAGAGCAGCGCGGCATTTCTGAGCAGGAGGAGGTACAGGACTGTCCCCTTCTGACCAATGTTGTTTCCCTCCTCAGGAGCACACCCAGAAGTTGGTGAGCTAACCGTTTCCGACATTACTCCTGAAAGCTTCAACCTTTCTTGGACAACCACCAATGCGGACTTCGACGTCTTTACTATTGAAATTATTGATTCTAACAGGTTGCTGGAGCCCATGGAGTTCAACATCTCAGGCAATTCAAGAACTGCTCATATCTCAGGGCTTTCTCCCAGCACTGATTTTATTGTCTACCTCTATGGAATCTCTCATGGTTTCCGCACACAGGCAATAAGTGCTGCAGCTACAACAGGTATACAAAACCTACCTCAATACTAATTCTTCTTTCTTCTAACCCTTACAGGTTGTGCCCCTTTCCTTGCCCTCAGCTACCCCATCAGTCTACCCATTATCAAATCCTCTACCTCATTGTTTGACCTTCTAAGGAAGACCTTCTGGAGCCATTTTGAACTGTGAATGTTAATCCACCCTCACGTACAGTAGATTCAGTCAATCACACTCTGAAGTGATTTCATTCAGACAATAAATTTGCTCTTGTTCAAACATTAAGGTTAGGGCAACCTCTGACACAAATTAGAAGCAAAACAAATTTCCCAAGAACGAAGCGGGAGATAATTCATTACGTTAGCCTTGTAACATGTGTTTGCATCTGTCACACAGGACAGAGGAGACACTATGTCTCTCAGATAAGCTGATTTCTAAATACAGTTTTTATCCTGATGCTCTAAATAGATCTCAGGCACATTTCGGTCTGTGACAGCAGACTCCTACGAGGCAGATGCATTGCTTAAATTCAGCTTCAGAATTCAGTTTACATAAAATGAGAGATTGAAAGAGTCCATTAGAATTGCTGTTGTGAACGAAATAGGTAGGCACTTAGTTGTTGTCACATTGGGCATCTTGAAGTTTTACAGTTGACAGTTTTTCCAGAACAGACAGGGAAGTCAAATGTTCGATGTGCAATTACAATATGAAAGTGGAAGGAGAGGACTAGACTACAGAAGCAGAAGGTGCATTCTCATAGTAGGCAGATAATAGCTCATGTTGTGATCATTTAATAGCTCTATTAAATTTTGCCTGCTGACATCATCTTAGGAAAAGTTATTGTAACAATTTGTCATAGCAGCAGATTAATGTGGTCAATGACATTAGAATATCAAATTTCAGTGATCAGATAATACAGAGTTGCAATTTCTAGCATCAGCAGATTGTGTATATCCTCGCTGAATCGTGGGTAACACTGGCAGGGCAACTGCAGGGGTTGTGGTATGGAAACATTGAGAAACACAAGGCTAGATGAATTTTGACTCATATGAACTCAAACTTCTATATTATTTTATTTTGTTGCTTTGGGTTTTAATAATTGCAATACATTTCCATTTGTTTTTCTTCCTGTAGTAGAGGAACCTCTCCTTAGCAAACTCACTGTATCAAATGCTACCTCAGACAGCATGTCACTCACGTGGGAAGCGCAGGACAGTGCCTTTGACCATTTTATTCTAGAAGTCAGAAACTCTGACTTCCCTTTGGACTCCCTGGTGCACACAGTGCCAGGGGCCTCCCGGCGTTATGTAGTCACCAACCTCAAAGCTGCCACTAATTACACCGTCCAACTCCACGGTGTAATTGATGGGCAAGGTGGTCAGACCTTGACAGCACTGGCAACCACAGGTATTTCACTGTTTCACCTTCCAGGTTTGCTTTCTTCTCTTCTTTCTTTTGCTGTCCACCGAACTGCTCTAAAACATGGCTCCAACTCATCATCGTTCCTTTGGTAAATTACAGGGAGATCACTATGAGGGGAAGCTGAAATATGCTGGGCTTGAGAATGCTTGGAAAAAGAGAGATCTGAGACAATGGAAAAGGCTGAAAAAGTGCCCCCATCATTAAGGGAGCCAGTTGTAAACCATGATTGGTTTCCTTATATATACACTTATCTTCAAGTTCTGTGTATATATAACTGACTTGCTCCAGATGGTTAAGATTTTTCACAGAGTATCTTTGCACTTGATGTGGAGTAAAGTTCTTGTTCATCCCATCCTCACTTGCTTTGTTGTGGGTGGGAGATCTTCATGTCTTTATCAGCCTGGAGAGGCACCTGCATGCCATTTTGGTTCTTCTTCTTAAAACCAAATGTCTTCCAAGGCATTTGTGTCTCTTGTGGGAGTTTCATGCAGCATGCTAAATGACCAACCGAAACTGCATGGAGTGGTCTGGCTGCCTTGTGCTGGTTCTGATGTTCTTCTCTGTCTAGCATTTTTATGCCTTCCCAGCAGAGATCAGGGCTCAAAAAGCAAGTTCGTCCTTTCTTGATGGTCAGCTCACCACTCTGTCACTTGCATTGCTACCTTTGAGTCTCTAAGACCTGTCTTGTTTCACTGGATGTCAAAGCTCTTCCTGTGGTGATGGTGATTCCAGGATGGCGGAAGACTTGCCTGGAGAGATAATTTCAACTTGTTTTGCATGTAGTGTTCTTTGGAGTCTGGGTGTCATGATGTGGACGTGCCTGCCTGCGTGCAAGTGGCATGTGAAGGAATGTGGCCATTTCAGGATGAGATTGGAAAGGATCCAATCTCTTTGTCCTCTCTGACCTGCATGCGGGGCTGGTGGCTCCATGCTCATTTTCACTGGGTTCTGCACCCAACACTGTTTGCTTTGTGGAAACTTTCTCTTCTCCTCCCCTGTCTTCAGAAGTGCCGTGCTTACATGGTGACATCTTTACTGCCAGCCATGAAGGCATTGATGGTCACTGGTTGAAAGCATGACAACAGCATGTGTCCTTAATTGGGGCCACTTGGATTCGCCTGTTCCTAGGCATTTCTAGAGAAGAAGGTGGACTATTATTTTTAAAAGTCTTGCCATGAGGGACGGGAATAAAAGTTGGAACATCTTGCAGCAGTTCATGTTTTAGTAAAGGAAAGGATTTCATTCTTTCTTTGTTCTTTGTCAGTGGGATACACCTTTGTTACTTTTCTCCCAGCATGAATCACTTACATCATTATTTTCCTGTCTCTCACTGGCTGCATTTCCCAAGGTGTTCTTGGTTTATACTCAAAGGGCAAGAAAAAAAAATAGAAAATCACACCTAAGATGAGACACGGGATTCTCTCACCACTTGACTGCTGGGTCATGTTTGTGCTCTCTCTGTGTCTAATGAATCGTTAATGATTTTGTGCTAAATGGAATAACTTTAAAACAGGACGGGTGAGGAGCTCTCCCCCTCCTATAGCCTGATGGCCAAGCTTCTTCCCTGCCAAGGGAGAGATGTGATTTTGAATTTCCTCTAGCAGAAAGGGAAAATCTTTACTTCTTAAAGAAGTGCCCTGACCACCCAACAGTCAGGAAGTAGAGCAACTACTGTGGGGGTTTTTGTTCAGTCTATTAGATATTCTCTGATTGTGCCTAATCAGAGGATGAGGAACACCTTATCTGCGGAGTCCAGGGAGGTTTTGGCCTGAGATTAGTGCTGAGATAACCAATGTTAGGACTGAAACCCCTCATAAACTTCAGGGTCCCAAAATAAAAGTATCTATAACTCCAAGCAACAGAAACACTAAACAGAAGCTGAACCGGGATTTCAAGGAATGCCTGTTTTGGATTCACCTAATTCCTGCTTGAATCCTACTTTATCTACTGTGGAATTGCCGTGGATTTGTATTCCCATCAAATTCCCAGTGTGGAGTTTCCTGCAATTTCTGTGGTTTTACCACAGGACTGTACACTGTTGGTGTTTCTGTAAATCAGGCTCACGTTTCATTGGGAAAATTGAGAGTTTTAAAGAAAATTAAATGAAAAAAATAAATTAACAATCAGCACTAATTTCAGTGGCTTCTTTCCAAAACCTTACAAAACAGTTCTTGCAATGCTCTTTTTTTTTTTCTTCCCCAACCACTGCAAAACAAGTCTAATACATTCAGCCTTATCTTTAAGCATCTATAAACCTCCACTGCTAATTCCCCCAGCCCCCCCTGAGTAACGCTGTCTCTTCACCTGTGTTCCTTTCTCCTTCAGAGGCTGAGCCACAGCTGGGCACGCTCACACTCACAAACGTTACCCCTGACAGCTTCAACCTCTCCTGGACCACAAGAGATGGGCCTTTTGCCAAGTTTGTTATACACATTAGAGATTCCTATGCAGCGCATGAGCCCCAGGAGCTTACGGTGTCGGGAGGTGCTCGCAGTGCTCACATCTCAGGCCTGCTAGATTACACTGGCTATGACATTAACATTAAGGGGACCACCACTGCAGGTGTTCACACAGAGCCCCTCACTGCTTTTGTCATGACAGGTACCTGCTTAAAGGTTTGGAGTCTATTTATTGGCTTATAAAAAGATGTATTCCAATATGGATTAAAAAAAAAAAAGACTCTCTACAGCACTGAATATCTTGTCCAGCAACAATGGGTTTGTTTGCAAACTTAGTGCAAGGATGGGTCAGACAAGTCATATTGACCTTAAAAACAATTTCCAGGAGGAGTACCAGTTTAAAGTGAGTTAAAAGCCCTCTGGAGTCTTTCTCCTGTGTGTAATAATCTTTTTTAACTCCTGAAGTCTGAGGGGAAAATTTGCCTAATACCCAGTAGTTGCATCTGAAGGATCCAGAGAGGAATGGGTTTTAGAACACCTCCTGTCCCCTGATGTCCCCTGACGCATCCCTTATGTCTGAATATTTTAGCCAGGTTTTGACTGGCATGGTTGTACATCACATGCCTCCTAAATGGTCAAATAAATGCCACAGGATTCACCTTATATGTATTATGTGGCCAGTATGTCCTACCAGGGCTTGTCACATAGACATAGGGACGCTCTAAATAGGATTAATGGCTAAATTAAGGCCTTTTCCTATTTCTCCTCTCTTCATTAACATGCAGTGGGAACACCAGTTGCGGTAGCAGCATCCCTCACAGCACCTGGGCGGCCAGTTCCTGTGCAAGGCAATGTCCGTGATCATTTTCCTTAAGGCAAATGGTTGCATTTTGCATCAGCTCTGATCTGCCATTCCGTCACGTAGTTAGAAGTGAGCAACCCTACTCTTTGGCTCCACCAGAGCACAAATGTTTCCTTTTTGAAAACAAACCATGGACATTGGTATTTTGAGAGGAAACTTCCCACAGCTAGGTAAACATGTGGCACTCTCTACACAGCAGAAGGATGTGCCAACAGTTCACATAAACCTGCTGGGTTTAGTGTGTTGGTGTCACTCAACACCTATCCCAGGAAAATAATTTCAACATTTTGGGCTCTTAATTTGTTTACTCACCCTCCCAGAAACCAAACCAAAATGTGACTCTCTGGGGTTGCTTGATTAGAAGCAAGTCAGCTGCAAAAATGTCTCCAAATCAAGTAAATTCAAGCTGAATCTCTAGCACTCAAACATGTAAACATCAGAACATAAGGACTTCCAAATTATAAAACTTCAGGAAGGAGTTTTTATGCCAAATTCGAACAGAACATCAATTTCAGCAGTTGGGAAATGTCAAAACCAAACCCAAAGCCCTTTACCAGAGAAAGTTTTGTGTTTAACTGGTATTTTCTTAAGCCAGTGGAATTTGAGTGATTGGAAGATCAGATGAGTTAGTTCCCGAGACAACAGCACAAGGTTTGTCAAATAATGTAAAGAAATGCTAGCAATGCCTGGGATCCAGGGTCAAGGCCGGGACTTAGCAGAGCGAGTTGATCTTCCTATTTGAGTTGTCAGGTTTTGAGTGAGCAAAATACTCTGAGAAACAATATTGTGAAAATTTGGCCTTTTTTATTTTTTCAGAGACTTAGTGGGAAAGTTATGAGGAGTTGATCCGCAGCCTCTAAACTTTGACAAATGTCATACTGATGTGAAAAAAAAAGAAGACTTCATACGGGAATTTCTTTAAATTGTCAACATACCACACTAGCAGCTGCCTGTGGAGCTCTTTGGACAGATTATTGCTCTCTTCTGCGGTCATTAGCCCCTGCCCTTAGCCAGTGCAAACTCTGCCTTCTCTCCTATCCCCTGCAAACAAGAGTCTTGCAAGTATCTTGTACTTATATCACAGAATCACGGAATGGTTTGGGTGGGAAGGGACCTTAAAGCCCCCCCAGTCCCCCCCCCTGCCCTGGGCAGGGACACCTCCCACCAGCCGAGGCTGCTCCAAGCCCCGTCCAACCTGGCCTTGAACCCCTCCAGGGATGGGGCAGCCACAGCTTCTCTGGGCAACCCGGGACAGGGGCTCACCCCCCTCAGAGTGAAAAATTTCTTCCTTGCACTTAAAAATTTCTTAGTTGCACTGGCTATGACCCTGACTGATCAGTGTCCTGCTTCTGGCAGTCCTTGTGGCATCTCTGACCCCTCCACCACTGAAAAGAAAAGCTGGAGATATTCTTGTGAAGTAGAGAGGTAAAAAAAGCAAAATTCAGGAATTGTGAATGCCAAAGTTGAGGCTTGTCCCTAAAGCACTGATGGTGGGCACAAGTGGAAGGAAATTAAAGATTTACGCATAGCATTTCTAAAACAGTTTTGGTTATAACTGTCTTACAGTGCATGTGTAACGAAAGAAATGTGCTTACAGAGTGAGCTTGGAAGGAATTTCAATGGAGCTTGTGATATAAGGTGCTGAGACACCCTTGATGAAAATTAAGAAATGAGCACCTAACTTCTGGAGGCTCCACTGAAAATCATAGTCTTGTGGTCCTGGCTATGCACGTCTATTAAATCCATACTTTGGGGGAAAATGTGATTTATGTTTGGTGGAATCTGTGACACTTTCTAATTTGCAATGTTTTTCGCTTCTTTTTTTTTTTTTGTATGTTTTTGCACCTTCCCTTCTTTTAGAGGCCATGCCCCCACTGGAAAACCTAACTGTGTCTGATATTAACCCTTATGGGTTCACAGTGTCGTGGATGGCATCGGAGAATGCCTTTGACAACTTTCTAGTAGTCGTGGTGGATTCTGGCAAGCTGCTGGACCCACAGGAGTTCCTCCTTACGGGAGCCCAGCGGCAACTGAAGCTTAAAGGCCTTATTACTGGCATTGGCTATGAGGTTATGCTTTATGGTTTTGCCAAGGGGCACCAAACAAAGCCCCTAAGCACTGTGGCTGTTACAGGTATTTTAACGTGAACAAATTGTTCTCTTCCACCCTTTCTTTCTTGCTTTTCTTCTCACATGGAAGATGTTTTATGCAATCCATTTGCAAAGCAAACCTTAGCTTTTGCATCCTTTTCTGCATCGTGGCTACACGTAACTCCTCCTGATTTATGATAGGTTCACCAGTGAAGTTCTGTTCCTTTTAACTTGATGTTTCCCTTCTGTCTTTATGAGGGATCTGCAGAGGCGCATGATGTGGGTTGAGGGGTGAAAGTTTCTGGTATGGTTACGCAGGTACTTCTAACCAAAATCTTTACAGAAAAGTGGCTGCATGTGGGAGCTCATCTTGTTAACACCTGCTGGGCACATCAGCATTCTCCAACTTACCAACCGACAGGACCTGCAGGAAGAGTCATACTGGATTTCTTGCCCATGGCCTCCTTTCACTCTCTGTGTGGGTTCTACCCACAGACCATCGAGTGCTATCATTGCCACCCATGAAGTTGGCATCTCTCTCCAGAAAGCCTTAGCTCATGTTTTCAACCTCATCATAGCTGCCATTTTCCAGCAGCATTTGAGCTTTCTTGAAAAATCATTGAAGACTTATTCTCTAGCCCCATAACCATCAAGTCTCATTTCCGTGTTGCTGACTATGCAGCAGTAAATCTGGGGGTTGCCTGATTGGAGAGTTGCTAGAAAATAAAGAGGAATGTCTTTCTGTGGAAGAAAGAAGTGCATTGGAGATGCTGGGAGATAGTAACCACTCCAGTAGCGTTTCTCTAGGTAATGATGCCTGACCATACTGAGCTAAAGATATTTTGCAGGTAATTCATAACTTATAGCTCCTGGGGTCCTCTTGAATGGGTTCTTTCACTAAAGGCAGTAGGTCTTGCATTTGGATTTAAGTGTGCTGTTTAAGGGATATGAATTTTCATGATTCCCCTTTGCTACTTCAGCATTTGTTTAATACGAAGTAAAGGATTCATCTGATGGGAAGCATCACAAATGACAGAAGTGCATGAAATAAGGGTTTTGCATGAAGAAAAAGACTCTTTTGAGTGTCTTCTGTGTTGTCCTCCTAACAGAGAGACCTGACAATATTACAGGCATGCCTGCAGTTCTATAACAAGAGCTTGTTTTTATGGAACATAAAGGTTTCACATAAGTAGCGAGGGAGAAATGCACATGAAACTTACTGTTAGCATGTGTAACTTTGCATGTCGGAGGCAAATGGTGTATGTCCCTGCAGTGGATTTGCTATTAAAGAGTGAAAGTTTGAATGGGCCTGCACACACTCACATATATCTTCTTCAGTATGTGTATAACGCTAATATTCTTTTTTTTTTTTTCAATAGCTGGCAGATTGTTTCCCTTTCTTTGAAGTGTGGTTGGATTCTTGCAGTATGCTATATCCAGACCTCAGGCAGGTCTCTAATGAACTGATTAAAGAAATCATTTCTTTTCCCTGCTGCTATCTTCTCCTTTTTTAGAAGCAGAACCCGAGGTCGACAACCTTCTGGTTTCAGATGCTACTCCAGATGGATTCCGTCTGTCCTGGACTGCAGATGATGGGGTTTTCGACAGTTTTGTTCTAAAAATCAGGGATACCAAAAGGAAATCTGATCCACTGGAACTAATAGTACCAGGCCATGAACGCACCCAGGATATAACAGGGCTGAAAGAGGGTACTGAATATGAAATTGAGCTCTATGGAGTTAGCAGTGGACGGCGTTCCCAACCCGTAAATGCAGTAGCAACCACAGGTATTGTCTCTGCAGCAGAAAAGCATAACACATTAATGCCTGTTTCTTTCAGCATCTCTCCTTTTTGTAGCCAGCTTGGGCTGTTACCGAGGTGTTTGGATTGTCTCCTGCATGTCCCTTATCCACATTACTGGTTTAATAAGGTGTAGCTATTTATAATCAATCATCTCAGATTTCTTAGCTTCATTGCTGTCTATTTAATATGGTTTTATTTAATAAGTCTCATGACCTGGAATTAGGCAGCATAGTCTAGCAATTAAAGCACTGGCTTTGAGAGACAAGAAATATTATCTCTGTACCAGCCTTCTTCAGTGATTTCTTGGGACTAATTACATATCAGGACTCCATGACAATTTACCTCCCTAGAAAAAAGGTATAACAATGGAATTTAACAGAGCTATTGAGACGTTTGTTTATGGCTTGATCAGCAAAGGACTAAGCATCATTAACTGATCTTACCAGGAGCAATATATCCTCGATAATTCAAAACAAACTTAAGTTTCTTGCAAAATCAAAGCTTTGAACTCCCTCAGCAGAAGGTGCTTTATATTCTTATTCCTGTGTGTCAAAAACTCTGGTGTAAGTTAGCTTAGTGACTTACCCACACAAAATCATCCAGAAGGAAAGCTGCAGGCATGACTGCCAGTTCATGCCATTTTGTTTTAAAAGCACCAAGGCCTTAATCCTCACTTGCAGCATGGCAGTTACAGAAAGCTGGAGTTCTTGCCTTTCATAGTCTCAAACTAATGAAGAAACACTGAAAACATACCTGCAAATGTCTGCGGTCTGAAGTTAGCCTAAAAATATATATGTTTCTGAAAAATCTCCACCAGGACAGAGCCTCATTTTCTCGGGGTCAGGGAGAAGAAGGAAGTTTTTGCTATTTGTAACTGGAATATTGTTTCTTATATTATTATTTCTATGAAAATAAGCAGATATTAGTCAATTAAAAAGTTCTCAAGGCTTAGGTTGAATTCCTGAGATTAATTTAAACAAAATAATGCTCATAATATGAAGCATTTGATTTTGGTACTTTTGAATGTAGCTTTCCAATTTTTTCCACCAAAATCATGGTTTTATTTTGAAGCATATTTAAATCTAAAGCAAATGAAGTAATGTGCTGTGACCCAAATTCTCTCTTTTAAAAGTTTTGAGCTTGCTGATGTGAAAACGTAATAATTTCAGGTTGGTCTAATTCTGGGAGTAGGGGAAGGAGAAGGGGACAGGTAAATTCAGTGTGTGAGGAAGCCATAAAAGAGGCATTTGCTCGGCTGTAGCAGTGTATTCCGGACAACATACAGAAAAGGGACAATAGTAACTCAGTATCAAACAGCTTTTCCTGAAATAGCATGGCCTCATGATTCACCTTAATGTCTGTAGTGGCGGTTGTCAGCATGGAAAGGCACATTTCTGACCAGCTCCACTGATTGCCATCACATCCCTTGAATAAACAGCAAGGGCATAGATACACTCCCCAAGACATTTACATGAAGCAGAACGTGCATCCATCACAAGCCACCTTTCTCCAGGCTCATGTGAGTTGACTGATAATGGAGAGAGATGTTTAAACTCGACTGCACTTGTTAGCAGCATGTCCCCATTTTCACTGACTTCCAGGATATTTATGGTAAACCACTAAGAATTATCATTTTCCTCATGACTACACTCTCATTCAGTTCTTTCAGGGAGATTTAACAAGTCACCTACTGAAGCCAATAGCCCAAAAAGATGTTTGTCAGATGTAAATAGCCCATGGATAATTGATAATAGAGCTGGAGCCACAAAAATCCAGCTAAATAATTCGGACTGCAGGTTACACCACATTGGGTAGCTGGGCCACCAAGGCATCTAACCAATTTCTTTTTTTGGAGTTGATTATTAGACAAACATATGTATATTTATAGCTTTTCCAGTCTGGTTGCAAAGAAATATTTCTGTCCCTGAAGGGAGGTAGTTTAGACAGGCTTATATTCAGCCTTACTTTATTCTGGCCTGTGTACAAGGTACAAGTGAGCAAGGAATAAATTAGCTAGAAAGACTTTAGCGTTAGTCGAGGAGTTAGTAAAATAACAGTTGGAACAAAGCTAGCAAACAGATCAGCAAACCTAAAGCAAACACCACTGTGGAAATGAAGGCAGCAAAATAATCTATATTGAAAATCCTTTTCTGTATTTATCCCTCACAGCTTCCCACTTCTTCCCTATCTGGGCACGTACCCTTGAATACTCCCAGGCAATCTTCAGGGATCAGGTTCTCAACTGGTGTAGTTGGTGCAGCTGAGGGAATCTGTTTGAGCATTGCCAAGCAATCCTCTCTGAGGGTTTGACCTCTTATCTTCGTACAGCAAACCACCCACCCGCCATGAGGGAGGAGGGGAAGGAACGATCTTGCAGTCTTCACCTTTTGGTGCCTTGTCCTTTGTGGTTTCCTTTCCTTCTTTCTCCTTTAAGAAGAAGTCAGCAAGGCAGTTGATCTAGTGACAGCCATGGGCTTTGGACATGGAAAGGATGAGTAGGGCAGGACTGGTATTTGCCATTTTCTCCATGTAGCTTGTGTTAGTCCTGCAGTGGGTAACTTGTCTGGAGGCTGCGATGATCTCCCTTGTGCCCATCACAGCAGGAACGTGGTGTGCAGCTGCTGGGTACGGGAGTTGACAATAAAGTCAAATCTTCACACACTCATCACAAGTAATTCTTCCTCCATTATTTACTTGTACGTACAAGTGAACAGCCATAGTTTTTCCCCAGAACTGCTGGTGATAATGTTGTTATCCTCTTTGGGGTGATGCTGGTACCCACTCTCCCTACTCTGCATTTGTTGGTCATTTTACCCTCACCAATTTTGCTGTGATAGAAAACATTATTTATAAAATCACTGTAGTGCAAGGCAGCATCATACAGATCTGCAGTGTCTATCCAGTTGGCACAAGGGAGTTTGTCCTCTGCTGCTCTCAGCGGGACAGTTGGTGTCTTTTGGAAATCCATCTATATAATGTCTGTTAAGGTGCAATTCAGCCCTCCCGGGGGGCCACAACACGGCTGTGTGCCACTTAATATCCTTGGTAGGAACTGTGAGTCTCATGCTGCTACTTTCCTATTCTTCTAATGGTGTTTTGCCACACTATGACAGCATTTTTCATCTGAGAGGATCACAAAACTCTTCACGTGCTCTTTATACATGATAAATGCAACCTGAGGCTTCTTGTTGTTTAGGAGAAGAAAGCCAGTGAACATACTCCTATAGTCTATTAGTAATGAAAGAACAATTTTTTAGGAAAAAAAATCCCCAAAGAATAGCAGCTACTCAGGTATCATGGGTGCCTTAGCAACCTCACAAAAAAATTTTCCCTCTGTCATACAGCTAGTGGGGAATGATGCTGGAGGATAATGCTGAATTACCCGTATCTACCCAGCACATGAACTGAGATTTTTTTATGAGTGACAAGACAGAAGCACGCTGGCCATTTTTTATGCCTGCTTAATTTTAGCTTCCAGGTAGCTCAAGAAGATGGTTTCATTTGCTCCTTTTTCATCTCCCTGTGCTCCAAGGTACCCCTCTCTTACACGTCTGACTCATATCAGGACTGATGCTTGCTCTGATGGTCTGTTACACTTTCTTTGCCAGGTTTGCTCCCAGGAAAGTAGCCGCAGTTGGGGTAGTTGGGATTGTGGAACTCCCACGTAGTCAGGGCTGTCCTTACTACTCTTTGTTATGCAGCAGTTCACCTGGTACGGAAAACAAGCATGAAGCCCATGGGAATGTGCACAGCAGAGTCCAAGTGGGATGGATTGGGTATTTTATTTTCTGGGAAAGGCTGAAGTTCTCTGTGCGTATGAAAACCGAGTGCTGGTCCTTCTCTTTGGTCTCTAGAGTCATCACTAGCACTTTTCATCGGTCACTACACCTACAATGTGAAACAAAATCAATGTGATTTTCACTTGTCTCTCTCTCCCAGTTTTGTGGGGGGGGGGTTTTTTGTGCTCTTCTGTTTCCTTACCTAAATCAGTAGCGACTTTGTGTGTGGTGCAGCTTTGGTAACCCCACCTTGCTTGCTTCATTATCTTTAATTCTTTCTTTCTCTGGCTTTTCCATGTAAGCAAGCCCCACAAACCCAACATGTCTAGTGAGCTCCAGAGAAATAATTTACATGTCCCTTGAGAGCTCAGTTGTTTTTCTTTCTTTGCCTTTCAGTTGATTTAGTGTGTTGCTGCTAGAACTTTGGGGACACATGGAACAAACGGCCCTCTGACTTCTTTCCCGCAGACGTGTTCTTTCCGAGCTATTTCAAGAACAGACACTTTTTTTTTCCTCCTCTTGCCCCCCTTCCCCTGCCCTCAGCCTCTCTCCACCGCTCTCAATGTGGCTGATGTTTGGTATCTCTCCTCTTTGTGCTAATGGCCTACTCTGCGTGGGCTGTTTATTTTTTTAACACGTGTCTGGGTTGTTTTGGTTACAGTCAAAAAAAGCAAATTGGAAGTGGGATGCTCAATGTAAACTTTGAAGTGGCAGGTCTCTTTACCATGTCCTACCAGAAGCCTGTTCCATGCTTGTTTTGCAATAGCTTAATTAAGCCTTAAACTGGAATGTTTCAGATACATGTTGGTTTGCATTTTAAGATTGGGTCATTTTGGCAAAAGTTGGGCTTTGTTTGCCCGGCTTACTAATTTAACTTGTTTGGGCAAATGTAGCACTCTGGTTTATACAGGGAAAGGCTGGGTTGTATGACAAAGAGCTGCAGTGGAACCACAAGTGGTGGTTGTACTTGGACGTCCTTGGATGGACGTGCTTTGAACGTACCAAAGAAAAAACATGGTCTTAGATAGAAAGTCCAAGAAGAAAATCATCTCACTTCAAGTTTGAAGCAACAGAAGTTACAGGCGGTCAGTGCTTGAGAGGATGGCCCCTTCACTCACGCAACTGAGTCCAGGTCTGGTTTAGGCATCCTATAGTAGAAAGTTTATGCTCAGGAAGAGACATCTCTCCACTGCTAAAGGCTGCCATTACTGTGTGTCATAGATTGAGACTAAATTGAAAGCCTGAGACGATACTATTTTTGCTGCAATCATCCAAGTGAAACTGGGATAGAAAAGATTGTAAACACGATGACTCTTGGGTAATAGAATTGCATTCCTGTAAGTATTCCTCCATGCTTTTCTACAACACTCGAATCTCTGATACTTCTGTGTCCATGATATGTAGATATGTGTCTGGGGTATTTTTAAGCTACGCACTACTGTAATGTTACTGAAAAAGGAAAATTTAGACCAAATAGATTGTTGCTGTCAGTATGTGATAAAACCATTAACGGTTTAGTGGTCCCTGCATTAGTGTTGTTTAGGACAGAGTGTCGATAGCATCAGCTCTTGGGATAAAGGAGTAAGACAAATCAGTGCTCCAGCACTAAAGACTGATAAACAAATGATTTTCCTCTTCTTTCTATGTGGTGTGTTTGTTTTCTACTTTCCACGGACAGTTGTTGGATCTCCCAAGGGAATTTCTTTCTCTGACATCACGGAAAACTCCGCTACAGTCAGCTGGACACCCCCTCGCACCCGCGTGGAGAGCTACCGGATCTCCTACGTCCCTGTCACAGGAGGTAACTGTGAGGAGGGACAGGGAAGTGGATGGTGAAAGAGATGGCAGAAAGGGCTGGTTGTGCTGCTTTCCATCTCCCAGATGGATCTTACACACATCATCTCGTTTTTCTTCAAACTGCTGACCAGGAATGTGGCTGTGCATACATGGTCCACATGGTCCCAGTAGCCAACCTCTGTCTGAACATAGTGTCCCACATCCCATGGACAAGACCTGTAAGTGAGCTCAGAGCTAGATGCTGGAATGGCCCTAATGGGGCCTCATTCACAAAAGTCTCTGTTCCCACTGAGCCTCCAAAGTAAGGATTTATTTCTGAACTGCCTCAGTGTTTTGTAGGTACTTCATGAGCTAAGCACATTTGAAAAGATCACCCTTGGAAATAATAATCATAATCCATGGTTATAATATTTTTCCAAGGCAATGATTTTTCTTAGTGCTCCCCAGTGTTGTTTCATTCCATCCATTATACCTCTGTTTTAGTGTTCAGCTTAAAAAACTTTTATACTTAAACAGATTTTTAGCAGAATTTAGGGACATCCCTGAAGGGAAACAGACGTCAGGACCATAAAAGACATGTTATCGACTAAGATAAGAGTAAAGACATAGGCCTTTAGATGATATAGTATGTAAACATACGTGCAATTTAAATATATAGTGATCCGACAGAAGAGAAGGAGCAACCCACAATCATAAATTTAGGCACTTGTCTAAGTGCTTTCCTGGAATAAACCCAGAATTTGAAACAAATATGTGCCCTAAGTACTCACCCACACATGCAGCACCTCTTAAAATAGTATATAGTATATCTTTATTCAAAATGAGGTGGGTGAAGGAGAAACTTACAGCCTTTATTACCAGAAACAAAGCAGATATAACCTGCGTCCTCACACGTGTATGAACTTCCATGTGGAGAGCGCTGTGTTTTCACCTTACATCTCATTGCTAAAATTATATTTTTCTGAACAGAACTGTTAATTTTTTCTTATTGTTGGCATACCACTAGGAACGGATACAAAATAATGTCTCAGATTTAGGTATCATGGCAGCAGTATTTTTTCCTTGAAGCTGCCCTATGACATTGTGATTGTAACTAACTGGGGAAAATTCACCTCTTCCTGTACAAGTATGTCCATGTTGGTCATAACTTGAAACACACCCTTCAAGCAATTACTGGAGTATTGTGTCACTAATCCCTTGGCATTCGGCTTCATTCTAGGTACTCCAAATGTTGTTACAGTTGATGGAAGCAAGACAAGGACCAAGTTGGTGAAGTTAGTCCCAGGTGTAGACTACAACGTTAGTATTATCTCTGTGAAAGGCTTTGAAGAAAGTGAACCCATCTCTGGCACTCTGAAAACAGGTAATATACAAAGAGGAAATAGAAGGTTTTCAAATGCTTTGTCTGTGCTGTAGGAGAGACTCGGGAACTGGAGCTGAAGACCCACAGAGATACCATTTTTGCTGTGATACTATTTTTGCTGCTTGTAACCAAACTAGGACGTTTTTTGCCCACTCTTTGTGTCTTTGTATTTCAGATGAGTACAGAATGGGTAAGTTTGATCAGGCTCCCGTTTGCTAAGTGCCAAACCAACTTGCAATGAGACTGAGACAATTCATGTATTTACAGTCCTAATAAATCAGAAACAAACAGAAGTTTAATGAATACCATTTTACAGATGAGGGAACAAAGGGACAGCTCAGATCAACAATTCAGACCAGTTTCTGTTGTGGACTCCAAACTCCACATCTCACAGTTCCAGACTGTGTCCTAAGCAGAAAAACATTCTCTTTCCTGTTTTACTTCAATACAGCTTTTAATATCCCTGCAGGAAACGAGGGTCCACCATGCTCCTGCTGACCCCACCCTGCAGTCTCATTCATTCATTCTTTTTTGGGGGGCTAATGAGTATTCTGACAACTGAGGCAAGGAACAAGATGATAAATATCGCATAATAACATGAAATTTATAGCCCATTCCAGATGTACTGGAGGCAGATATCTATCCCAGTTCAGGGATAGAATGAGGAAGCAAGGCAGGGCGTGTGGGATTTTGGATGGTTGGCTGGCTGTTTGATTAGTTTATTTTTAAACATGCAGGGCAAGCTGGTGGAAGGTCACAGTAGCTATCGGTTGCCATCACATTAGTTATTTTTCCCAGCTCTGTCTCCTGACTTTGCTCCAAAAAGCAGTCCAGATTTGAGGGTGTTGAGAGAAATATGTCAGCTCTGACAGAGCCGTTATGATTGATGATATCAAGACTGATCTGAGAACATAGTTAGTTATGTCTGTTCCCAGTGTTTAATCTTTTCACGCATTGACCTCCCTTTCCAGTGGAGGTATTTGATGTCTCTTTATAGGCATTGACGTCTTTTCTGCAGAGCTCCACTATTCCAAAGGGGATCATAAACGCTGCATCCAAGCAGCAGTGTTTGCACATTTTATATCATATATTTACAACAGAGCATTGCAGAGAGCCAAGACTGTTTTCAAATTCCTTCAATCTGTTATTCTCTTTCTTTCAGCTCTGGACAGCCCGTCAGGCCTAGTAGTGTTGAACATCACAGACTCGGAGGCTCTGGCAACCTGGCAGCCAGCGATTGCTGCTGTGGATAATTACGTTGTCTCCTATGCTTCTGAGGATGGTAAGAAGAGTTAGTGATGGGTCAGGGAGCTGACAGTGTTACACATCTTGAGAGAGGCTCAGAAACGGGTGCTGCAACGTGACCCCAGGAGGATGGCAGCGGGCTCTTATTTGAAGGAGGTGCCTCACTGGAAGCATTACAGAAATGACCATTTTAGTTAGGCGTTCCCAATTCAGACATGAACAGAGATAACTGATATTCTTGGAAAGAAAAGACGGTGTTATAATTCGTATGAACACTAGAGAGTGCTAACAGAGAGTGCTAACACTTTTAGATAAAGGACTCTAGTGTAATTTAGATTCTGCATAGGTGTACGCAGACAGATGGGCTCTGGGTTTTTGTTATTTTGCACTTACTCCCAGCCAGTGAAAAAACCAAAACTGTGAGTGGAGCACGGAGTTGAGTACATCCTGACACGTCTGAATAATGCCGAGACCTTTTCTCTTCCGCGTTATTTATCTTAGAACCAGAAGTTACTCAGATGGTATCAGGAAACACTGTGGAATATGACCTGAAGGGCCTTCGACCTGCAACTGAGTATACGCTGAGTGTCCACGCGCTGAAAGACACGCAGAAGAGCGAGACCCTCTCCACCCAGTTTACTACAGGTGATACATCCCGCCTTACTGCAGGGAGAGCTGACATTTCGTCTAGTCCCACCTGGCTTACTTTTGTCTATTACCGTAAAGTCAGACAGCACATTGTGCTTTTTTCACTAGAAACCTGAATTTTGATAGTATTTGTACCAAATTTTCTCTGATGAGAGGCTAGCGTGACTGATCCAGAAGGTGGCCTTCTGCCACCAATTTGACAGATTCTCACACAAAACAGGAGCAGGAGCTCTTCTTTGGAGGATGATGTTAGGATACCAATGCTGAAGGTATCCAGTTGGTTTCATACTTATGGCTTTCCATGAGCATCAATGAAATCATGGACATATTCTATTTTCCTGACTGTTATTCATGTGCCAGGGCATTAACTAGAAAACCAAGACCTGAGCCATACAAATTCAGTGTTACATTTACAGTGAAGAAGGGAATCTGTAGCCAGACCAAGTATGAAAAGTTTTCCTATTCAAAAAAAAAAGCATCATTGGAACCAAAGTTTTACTTCCTGGGAATATGTAAATACTGATCTGTCTCCGTGTGTGAAATAATGAAAGGCACAATTTTATTTCAAAAGACATGTCAATGCAACTACTTATAAACTGAAGTGCCTGAGACAAGATAATATTTTAACATAGATCAAGTAAATGCCTTAATTTTGAAACTGCCAATGGGAAAATGACTTTTTAATCACAAAATTTAGACTGAAATATTTTTTAATTTCCAGTTTCTGGGGAGAAGAAGGGTTTTTTTCCTGGCCTGTTTTAATTTGCTGCCCATAAGATAACCTGTGTACTCAACTCCATACAGATGGGACTGTAATTGATCTGTTGTCTCCTTCAGGACTGGATGCACCAAGGGATTTAAGTGCCACTGAGGTTCAGTCAGAAACAGCTCTGATAACTTGGAGGCCTCCACAAGCTCCTGTCACAGGTTATCTCCTGATCTACGAGTCCATTGATGGCAACGTCAAGGTACAGAACTTGTAACCAAACAAGAAGGAATGTGCCTCAAAACTGGGCAGTAGAGATGCTCTGAAGTGTCCAGCAGTGGAACATAATCACGTGCCTTAAGTTAAACAGGGTGAAATACTAAGTACCTGTTTCAGTGCTAGCTTGAACCCAGATGCATTTAAAACCTGCTGAAGTACTTTTCCTATATTATATTATAGAAGCTCGATTGCAGGCTGAATTTTGACAGTCATCTCTCCACAATACAGACAAAAGCACAAGCAACTGTTTTCCCTCATTCCAAACCTCTATCATGGAAAAAACTCACACAGCCTAAAGAATGAGATTCCTGTTTCTAAACTCAGGAGAATCCATGCCTGTGCAAGTGAGGTGTCTAAGGCAGGATGAATCGCCTCTGAAAGTGCTTCTTGCTCTCTAATAATTTTATTACGCTCCTACATAACTAGATTACACTAAATGCTTAAATATGAATGAGGTGAATCCCAGCAAAAATGGTAGACAATTTTGGAGGCCCAGCCTGGCACCTCAGAAAGGGCTCTGATTTTCAAGAGGGCAAATTCCCTAAGCATACTGAAAATCCTTCTGTTAAAGTTACAGAAAAACAGCCTTTTGAAAACTGGAGTATGTCATTTCCTTGTCCTAAAGAGTGATTCTTCTCAATTTTATGAGTTTCACAGAGACATCTATACAATGTGTACGTTTAAAGCATGTAAACATTTATTCTGACTTGCTTTTGAACCACACAGCTTATACATTATGATGGTAAACACTCATTTCCAGGCAACTTTTCTTGAACTCCTAAAGAAAGTTTGCTTGATAATAATCCTAGGGGAATAGAAATTCTGTATAAAATAATTTAGATGGTTAAAAATACCATAAATAATTACCACAAAAAAATAATGTGACAAACTAATATGTAACAGTTCTGGTCATTTTGATTTTGTCCCTGAGATTTCCCTGTATTATTTCTCCTCTCCATAGGCGGTTGTCCCAGAGCCTGAGACAACTTCCTACAGCCTGGCAGAGCTGAGCCCATCCACCCAGTACACCGTGAAGCTCCAGGCACTGAATGGATCCCTGAAGAGCAAAACGATCCAGACTATTTTCACCACAAGTAAGGACTTTCAAGCACACGCATAGCTGAAATATCATATAAGTTACTGCTCTCAGGACAGAGCTGAGTTCTGCGATAAGCAGACACACAGACCTCATAGAAGATTTTTAATCCGATTGTCAGTATGTACTTCATTTGCTTCTAGTATCAGTGCAGAAATCTCTGTTCCCCCCTGAGCTGTAGTGTCGTGTGCTTTCCCCGGACTGGCAGGATGAAAATCTTTTCCCTATATCCATCCGCATCACCTCTATAGTCCTCTCTCTGACGAAACATCCTGCCTTTCCCATGTAAAATATCAACCCTTTAAAATCCAAACTGACACCCCGATTTACCTCTGTCTTGATGCATAACAAGCTGCTAAAACAAATCAGCATTTTAAGTTGAAATGAAGCAAACAACACACACAAATCAGTTCAGTGGTCCAAGGAGATGAATTTCTGGGTGGGTTTTTTTCTTCTCTTTCTGAGACTGGTTTTCTCAAAGCCACACGGCATGTCTGTCCCAACTCTACCAGGACAGCTCTCCAGCGAGCTGAATGCAAAAATAGATTGTGTTCTCTGAAGGTCACTTCACAGCTTACATTAAAAAAAAAAGAAGTCGTTCAGTACTAACTGTGAAACCTTGGCTGTCATTTGTCTCACTTTTCACTGTTTCCAGCCTTTCAGACCCAGCAGGACCTTCAGGCGTTTCCATTCTCCCTTCTGCCGCCTGTGCCAACTTCAGCCCAAGGACTCACAGAAGTGCTAATAAAAGTCACGCAGCCCCCAGTCTGCTCATAGTCACTCCTTGTGTAGAGCAGGATGAACTCCACTGACAGGCGACAATCCACACCCAGAAATAGGAGAAGAATGAAATCTGTGTGTATTTAAGTGACATTTGGCAAACTGACCGTAAGCAGGGACTGAATGAGAATCACAGAATCACAGAATCGCCCGGGTTGGAAGGGACCTTTCAGAGCATCGAGTCCAACCATCAACCTGACTCTGACAAAACCCGTCACTAAACCATATCTCAAAGCATCACGTCTGCCCGGCTGTTACATACCTCCAGGGATGGTGCCTCAACCCCTTCCCTGGGCAGCCTCTTCCAATGCTTAATAACCCTTTCAATGTAAAATTTTTTCCTAATATCCATCCTAAACCTCCCCTGGCACAACTTGAGGCTGTTTCATCTTGTCCTATCACCTGCTCCTTGGGAGCAGAGACCGACCCCCCCTGGCCACCCCTTCCTTTCAGGGGGTTACAGAGAGCGAGAAGGTCTCCCTTCAGTCTCCTTCTCTCCAGGCTGAGCACCCCCAGCTCCCTCAGCCGCCCCTCACAGACTTGTGCTCCAGAGCCCTCACCAGCTCTGTTGCCCTTCTCTGGACACGCTCCAGCACCTCAGTATCTTTTGTGTAGCGAGGGGCCCAAAACTGGACACAGCACTTGATGTGAGGCCTCACCAGTGCCCAGTACAGGGGGACGTTCACTGCCCCAGTCCTACTCACCACACTGTTCCTGATAGAGGCCTGGATGCTGCTGGCTTTCTTGGCTGGCTCATATTCAGCCCGCAGTCGACCAACATCCCCAGGTCCTTTTCCCCTGGGCAGCTCTCCAGCCACGCTGCCCCAAGCCGATAGCACTGCATGGGGCTTGTTGTGACCCCAGTGCAGGGCCTGGCACTTGGCCGTATTGAACCTCATACCGTTGACCTTGACCCATTGGTCCAGCCTGTCCAGATCCCTCTGCAAAGCGTTTCTACCCTCAAGCAGGTCGACACTCCCACCTAACTTGGTGTCCTCTGCAAACATACTGAGGGTGCACTCAATCCCCTCATCCAGATCAGTGATAACGATATTAAACAGAACTGGCCCCGATAATGCCTTCACCCATATGAACACAGTTCAGGCAGATGCTCAAGCCTGGCCTTAACTCTAAGCACGCATTTGTGTGCTATTTAGTGAGAGGGAAACACTGAAGTTGCTCCCTGCAAACAGCCACTTTTCGCCTAATCCTGAAGCTGATGCAAATTCTCTGGAGCTGAGGATATGTTACACCCTGGAAAGGGAGCAACAGCCACACTGTGAGCAGCCACAGTTAAAAACTCTCCTACGGACACACCTAGAACATCACTTTATTAGACCACTGGCTGGAAAAGTTAATAGCCAAAGTAAATTAAAAAAAAAAAAAAAAAAGCTTTTTAAGGGGTTAGAAAATTGTTCTTACTGCAGTAATGCTATTAGCTTGCTGTCAGAAAGAAATGCTTAATGATGTTTCCCTGTAGTTTCAATTGTTACTGTTTACTTTCTTTTTTAAAAGCCTAGTTTTATAACATATTTCATATTATACTTGCAGGCAAAATATTCCTAATTTATTTAATTTTAGTCGTAGTCCTGTCTTTCTATTTCCACCATCTCTTTTCTGACACATAAGGAGAGATTGGTAGATTTGAGTGTACCCAAAAGTTGCTGTAAACAGAGCTCATGCCATTTAAATATTTAGCTGGAGGATGCACTCTCATCACAGCAGGGAGTAGTTATCTGACATCCACAGCACTTCCAAAGGTGCAGACAGATGTGCAAAAGCATATTCAAAAGAAAAATTTGCATCATCTGCTGTTTACTTTGAACCTTTTTTTATGTAGGATTGTAATTACAAGCCTGTTCCTGGGTTCTGTACCTGATGGTGCCATTGACCCCCAGCAGATTTTCATGTGTCATCTGTATTCAACAAGTTCCTTGTAACTGCTGATTTCCTAAGGACTGCTGTCTCTTTTTGTGTGTGCAGCTGGCCTTCTCTATCCTTACCCTAAAGACTGCTCCCAGGCTCTGCTGAATGGAGAAACCATCTCTGGGCTCTACACGGTTTACCTGAATGGAGACAAGGCTCAGCCTCTGCAAGTCTTCTGCGACATGGGCGAGGACGGGGGCGGATGGATTGTGAGTAAGAGGGAGAGGGCCCCCACCACCCTCCCATGCATCTGCCTGTGCTACGAGCTGGAGTAGCAGATCCCACCCCTGCTCCTCTGTGATAGCCCTCATAGTGCTCTGTTATCAGAGTATGACTGACTTGTCTATAAATCTGGGGAATTTTATCTCATGTAGGACACCTAGGTGCCTAGAACAAGGTTACCAGCTCTTTCTGTAGTTGGAGGAGAGAGAAGTGTCTCCAAAGGAGGGGTCACATCAGTGGTTTCAGCTCCTAGAAAAAGCATTGATCTCTTTCCACTGGCTATAGTGCGTGCTGAAATGACCATCTTAGATCAGATACCTACTTTCTAAATAGCTAATTAGGTGAGAGGAAGGGTGGAATGACTGTTTGGATCAGAGAGACAGTGAAGGCACAGGCTGTTCAGCAGCCACATAGCGTGGTGGCTGGTGGGCTTCCCAGGCCATTATAGAAGGGACACATCCCACTCAGACAACAAATGAATAGCAATAAACATGCCAGCTCTCGGTACTGATGTCCTCAAATCTGAACATGTCAGAGGGATCCAGGGTACAGAAAGGAAGGAGGAGCTGGAGAAATGCATGGCTAGGAGACTAGAGGGCGTGGAAAGTCTTGGCTGAGCAATACAGAACTGCAAGGGGCTGTTAAAACAGCAGAGAGCAGGAACCAAATGGCCATGTCCCTCAGGGGAGCCTGGGAACCCAGTAGATAAACTAGAGGCTTAAATAAAGTAAGGAGCCTTCAACAGAGTTGGGACAATTGAGTAATTGTGGTGAGACTGCTGCTTTGGGCGGTGAGGGCAAGGGAGCAGCAATGCCAACCCCTGGATTTGTAAAAGCTACACTGCTAGTGCCCTGTCTGTCAAAGGCGGCCTGCTGATAACAATTCTTGCATGTGGTGTTTGCAGGTGTTCCTGAGGCGTCAAAATGGAAAGGAAGATTTCTACAGGAACTGGAAGACTTATGTAGCTGGTTTCGGAGATCCTACGGATGAATTCTGGATAGGTAAGCGACAGGAATTTGTCTTTTAAAGAAAAGAAAACACAAAGCCCAAAAGACTAGGAGCCGCTTTGAAGCCTCCATTTAGTTGGCAAGGGTATTTGTAAACAGGAACACAACCTGCATGAAGGAGGCTAGGGACAGCATGCTGCCAGGGAGATGGAAGTGGCCAGGTCCAAGCCAGGCCCCCCAGTTGCGGTTCATAGATGTCATGCTTCTTGGGTCACGGAAAGTACCAAACCAAGGCTCACTGGCGCTGTCTAAGAAGTCAGGAGGCAACCTGAGAAGCAACTGCAAACCTTCTTCTTCTGTGCTGCTACAACACCCTCAGCAACAAAAGCAGAGTGAGGAAAACAGAAGCAAAAAGCAAATTTTCAAAGATTGTGCTGCATTTTATTTGATTGTAAATGAAAGACAATGATGATCACACAGCACAACTTTGATTACTTTTCCCAAAGGGCTACCTGCTCCTGTGATTTGAAGGGGGGAAGTCTCTCAGTCACCCTGTTTTTATCTATTTGTTCTCGTGCTAACATTGCCCTACAGCTGAAATAGCTCAATTTCCTCACCAGTGTTTATGCCCTGGTGTGTCTATACAAGCCAGTATGACCTCCTGTATGGCCTAACATGATGGTAGACAAATAAACATGGGGAGACAATATGATTGTTCATTTATTTCCACAGGTCTGGAGAACCTCCACAAAATCACTTCTCAGGGCCAGTACGAGCTGCGTGTGGATCTGGGAGACAAAGGTGAGACAGCTTACGCTGTCTACGACAGGTTCAGCGTTGGAGACGCGAAGAGCAGATACCGGCTAAGAGTGGATGGGTACAGTGGCACAGCAGGTGAGATGGTATATATTTTTTTTCCTAATGATTTGCAATTTCCTCCCAGTTGGCTCAAAGTAACAGTGTGTGAATGTTGCAGATTATCAACACAGCAGGTACCTCTTCTATGTCAGGTGTTTGAAAATATGAACGTATCAATGTATTTTATGGTTCCGTTTTAAATCCTCCAGTCATTTAGGTGACACATTTTATGGCACGCTTATGACAGAATATAAACAAGTATATTAAACAGCCATATATCTTATTTGGACAATGCTTGACTGTCATTTATACAGCTAATAATAGCTTGTCACAGCCTCGTCTCTTGTCAGTGGAATATGCAGCAGAGTCCTGCTAAAATATGATTTGTAATTTTGCTGAACAAATCGCCTGCCTTTTGTAATCATACTGGGGCAAACCCTGTAGCCTTTATAGAGTCAGGGCTTCAGAGGACTGAGAGATAAATCCAGCTCCACAGGATGGCTTAAAAGGAGATACTTTTCACGCGGCAAGGTGCATAAACCAGACCCGACTGAGATGTGTGTGTATGGACTCTGCCCTGTGACCATCACATGAACTTTATCCAGCGCTGATAGGGATACAAAGGATAGGCAGCAATAGTAGAGTTAACGTCTGTTGAAGGCAAACACAGTAATGCAGAGCAGTAGTAGTTGCTACAGCTAGTAGGATTCAGTCCTGCTACTTCCTCTTCCTAAGCAATCAGGTCTAAGATTAATGGATGGAGCAACACAGATCCTAAGGCACGAATGGGAGCTCTGCTTCAGGCATACGCTGAAGGCTGCTCCTATTGCACCCAGCTGTAAATGAGCACCCAGGCCCTGGGAGTGGGAAGTCAATGGAAGGCAGACATCTCTCCATGCCTGTTTCCAGCTGCAGAAGATGGGTAGCTTTACTGCATGGACCAGCTAAGTGTTGGAGACTCCTTTGCTCTTGATTCACTCCATGTGGAGGTCTCGTTAGGCTTGGTTTGTCCATACTGCCTTCTCTACAGGGCCAAAATCCATCTTGCAGCAAGAAGTGCAGAAAACGAGCTGTATAAAAAAGCAGTTAATAAACTGAGAATTAGAGACTACCTATTTTGACTTGCACCACCAACAAAAATTGTGCACTTCCTTCTGTATTAAAACAAGTCATTTTTTAAAAGCTTAAATACACAGCCAGGCTTTACAGACAGTGCATGGCACAGTCCAAACATTTTCTGCAGAATGGTCACTCCATGTAATCTAAATCAGGCAAATCGGTGACCTTGCTCTTTCTTTTATGTCCCCCATTCAGGTGATTCCATGACGTACCATAACGGAAGGTCTTTCTCCACCTTTGACAAGGACAATGATTCTGCCATCACCAACTGTGCTTTGTCATACAAGGGTGCGTTCTGGTACAAGAATTGTCACCGAGTCAATCTGATGGGCAGATACGGTGACAACAGCCACAGTCAGGTGAGTTTGGTGTTTGAAGGCTTCTGTAATGCATTAGAAGGTGAATTGCAATTATGGATCTGTCTGGTGGTTCAGCTATCCAGGCATCAGAGCACCGACCAAGCACACTCTCCAGACCAAAGGATCATAGGGAAAGATACGGACAGTTGCTCACAAAACAAGAATTTAATGTCAGCTGGTGAAATATTGATGTTTTTGTATGATTTTCCAAGGGAATATCCCAAGTGTGCAGGGAACGGTTTTAGTTTTCAACATGTGAAACAAAATGTCCTTCCTGCCATGAAAGCCAGGCAAAGAGTGCCAGCTCAGGGGGACAGCGTGGTTTGTAGGGGCTGTGCGTGCGAGTGGCCAGAGCCATGTGCTTCCCAAAGCCCCTCTACTTTGCCTTGGTTCCCAAGTTAGAAAACAGCCTGCAGCCTGAAATGAGAGGAGCAACAGGAGAAGTGACTGTGTGACCTCCCTCATCTTTGTCTTTGCAGGGTGTTAACTGGTTCCACTGGAAGGGCCACGAATATTCCATCCAGTTTGCGGAGATGAAGCTGAGACCCTCCAGCTTCCGAAATCTGGAAGGAAGACGAAAGCGAGCGTAAAGCCCCAGAGGTGGTGAAGGGGCTGCGGGCAGGGTGACGGGGGGGAGGGATGTAGAGTGGGGGTGTGTGG
>VXBO01006822.1:99635-150059 GCA_013400135.1 Rhinoptilus africanus
GGTGTGAGGAGCTGGTAGTCGTACCAAAGCATTGGTGACCCTTGGCCCAACAGAGGCTTCTGCAACAATCCAAACATCAAGCCTTAAGTGTCCCAGCATTTTCAGCAGAGCAGCTCCGGCTGCCCGTCGGCAATGTCCTCCACGCCAAAGACAACGATCTCAAGGGTTGTATGTTGTTTTACTGATTTTTATTTTCTCAGAAAGCCCCTGGGATAAAGTTCTTCCACAGTTTGACTATCTCTTGGGTGACCCAGGGTAGGGGAGGGAGAACAGTTTTGTACATTGGTAGTTTGTTTTAGAACCAGCCATATTTTACACACAGAAATGTGTACAATTAATTATCATTATTATTATTATTAGTTACAATTGAAATTCTTTGGTTGTTGAAAAGCCTTTTTTTATATATATCAAGTACCACAGAGAAGGAGGGGATGGGAAAGGGAAAGCAGTATGTTTTTAAACTTAAGCATAAGATTAATATTATTAATATAATGACAAAGTAATAATAATAATGATAATAATAATAAGCTAAATTGTTGTCATTTTTAAGAGAACCATGCTTTTGGAAACACAGCAGGACGGTGTCTGATTGTAAATTTTTTTTTTATAAATAAAAGCACAATTACTTTTAAATGAATTTCTACCTTTTTTTTCATACACGGTGAGTTTGTGCATGTCCAGGGTGTATTTACTCAGATGGGCAAGTAAAAGAAAGGCTGAGAATGATTAGGCTGCTGAGCCCGTACCGAAAACTGTTCCTTTTGCCAGTGATTGGTTGTAAGTATTCTGCTGGCTTTGTTACAGTGAAATGCCCGTAAGGATTTGGTTTATTATAGAATATATTTCTCTTTTTTTCCTGCCCAAAAGCTTCTTAAGTGTTTTTCTAAGTGTTACTGACCAGTGCTTGCTCCATCTAGGTGGGAATAACTAACAAAAGAATACAAAGAAAATACAGAGTTGTTGTTAGGTACTATTGGCGACTTGGAACATTTGTGTAAATAAAGGGCTCTCTTTTTTTTATATGAATGAAACCTGTGTGTAGTTCCTCTGTATCATACTCTTCGGTTGAAGACAATAAAAGATCTTTTGTTTTAATCCAGTCTCTCTGCCCTACTTCGAAGTTGCACTTTTCAGACAGAGCAAATGTTTCTGTCTCCTCCTTCATGGTCACTGGAAAGAAGGTGCTTTCGGTCAGAGCAGAGATGCTCAGCTCGGCCAGTAAGACCTACTGGGAAGTGCCAGCTGTTCGGGAAGGTCAGATGTTGTTGATTAGACGTAGGGTGTAAAAAGTGTGTGTGCATAGGAAATAGCACTAAAAGACTTCAAAATCAGCAGGGAGGATAAGGGAGGAGGGAGGGAATCACTTCCCTTCGCTTTAGGTCTTGTCTCCCAAATTGTTTTTTTCTTTTAATATTATTATTTTTAATTGCAATACTTTGATTTTTGCATTTCTGAGCTTTAGCTGAGTGTCAGCCCTTGGGAATGCTTATATCCCAGGGCCTTCTTATTCACGGTCTCGACTGTAACCTTGGCATCGCCCCAGAGGGCAGAGCCTGGTGGGGACCCCCCATGCTGGGAGGGGGGGGGCACTGGGACCAGCTTTGCTGTGAGACAGCCTCGGGACAGCAGGGATTGCTGTGTGGAGACACAGAAGGTGCTGCAGACAGGAGCATCAAAGCCCATGTGCTGTGCTTTATTAATAGTCGGTCTCAGCAACTACATTTCAGAAATGTCCAATTTCTGATGGTATTTTAATGCATCTCCCAGGACCCACCTCAGACAGTGAGCAGCCATTCATCGTTAAGCAGAATTTAGGACCACAGGCTGAGAGAACACACAGGGATGGTGCAGAGGAATCCCCGCCTGGGATCAGGCACTGCCTGGCTGCGGAAGCGGGAGAAGTTCCTAGCAGAGTTAACTAAACGTTGGAGATGTATTCTTCATACAGTTTCTACTCCAGCATCTCTTGGCAGCCCTGCTCACTCTCCCGCTCCGTTTTAAGCCTGGCTACCGGCAGATGGCACACGGAGTCCGGCTGTCTTGGTTTGTGCCCGCTCTGTTTGGCAGCACCTGGAAATCCTGCAGATTTCCAGCATCCATCCAGACGCTGCCGTTCATCACTGCCGTCTTCTCGTGGGGCGATGTCCAGCACTCCGAGCTTCCTGGCTGTTGCTGGTGTCTGCAGTGTTGGTCTTCGTCAGGAAAACCAGTGGCGTGTGGTAAAGCCTTGCCCTGTGGCCACACGGCGGGCACTCTGCAAGGATGCCTGTGAGTGAGAAAAATCTGATTTTTGGCTCGCAGGAACTAGGTCACAGCAAAGCACAAGTCAAAGAGGAGCTCCTCTTCACTTCCTTCATGGATACTATTTCACGTACTTTGACTTGACTTCTTTCTTTTTCCCCTTCAAAATTGAATTTATAGCAGTGAAGATTGTTTATTTTGCACAGGGAACACAAGTGTCCTTTTACCTTCCAGAGTACTGGCAAGGGGCTGAGCTGCAGCACTTTATTAAATTAATCCTCTGTAATTAATAGCCCTTCTTTGGTGTTTGTCAGAGAAAATGATTGACAGCATAAAAGAGAGCATATCCACTAATGAAGAAACATGCTCCACTCTCAAGATGCTTTTCAAGTTATTAGGAAATGGCACTAAATCTGTGTAACTGGGGACTTGAAAGCTCTTGCAGTCTGATTGCAGACATTCAGAGGAAGACTTGCCGTTTATGAAATTATTTCCTCATTTCTAACAACATCCCAAAGCTGCCTGTGCCTGGCTGTGGTGTCATTTAGCTTGGCAGATCCAAACAGGGCGGCTAGAGACGGGTGCAGGTTCGTACCTCGCTCCAGAAATGAAGTGAACACACTGCATGGAAGAAAGATGATATTTCCTGTAATTACTCACTGACAGATGCCCTGCTTGGTATTTCATGATTACTACTGCAAAAGAGAAACTGGCAAATCCTTGAAGTAACACACACCAAAACACCCTTCAGAGCTGACCCAAGCTTGACTTGGGACCAAACATCTCCACCGTGGGCTATTGCAAGGGATATTCGCTTTCTACCTTTTCTCTCCCCCCTCTCCTGGTTGTAACTTATAGCTTAAAATAGCTTAAATATAGCTTTAAAACACCCTCAGTTTTGAACTCTATTTATAAACCTGCCAAGGATGCACCAAATTGCTGCCTGGTTGGTTTGTCAACTTAAGAATCCGTAAGTCACCTCAGGGCTGATATTAATACTTCAGGTGATGAAGCGGTTTAGGAGCTTCAAGGGGGCAGGAGAGGAAGGGCTTCAAAAATATTTAGGCAGCAAGACCCAAGGTCTCAAAGGCACTGAAGGAGATATCTGGGGAAGTGAGTGGGATTTATGGGGTTAGGACTGTATCCATAGGCGATGCTTTATGAGGCACACAGACAACAAAGCATCTTTTCCAGTGCCCTGTGCCTATCCTCCCTCCTTCAGTCGATGTGCAGTCTCTGCAGGGACCTGTGTCCACACTGCAGCCCTAGCAACATCCCAGTCTTGGATTTCTTATTTAAGGTTGGATGAGGTGAGTGCCTCAAGCCAGCTGGGCAAAAGACAGCTGGGTAGGTAATTTCTGGGGACTGAGGCTTAAATTGATGGCAGCTTTTAGCTTATTAAATCCTCTGGTTTTCTGTGGGACTCGGACTACTAAGTGATGGGGTTTTTTCTGCACGAGTGTGCGGCCACACCGATGGAGCGGGCAGAGCACTCTACTGGGCTGGGGGGTGGGTGTGTGTGAGATAGATACTTTGAATTCCTCCATTTGCCTGAACAAGATGAAGACCTTTGATGTCAGCTCACTTTGACCCCAGGAGAGCACCCTCCTCTGCTGCACCATCTCTGGGTGCAGCTCCATTACCTCTTCTGATGCTATTCCGTTTTGATCATTAATCAGGGGAACAGCTCTCACCTATTGCTGGGCTAAATGTAACCACAAAACCAGGGCACCGAGCCTGAGCCTGCGCTAGTGGAAAAGTATCCCAAACTATTGCAATCATCTGTAACGCAGACAACGTCTATTTCCCATCTTGCCTGTACAAGGATGTCACTTTATTCAAAATTACAAGTTTAACTGGCTTTGTTTTAAGAGAGGTTGGGCATAATTGGGGGTTAGAGCGTGTAAAACTAGAAACTGAGAACAGAGTGATGCAGTGGCTGTTCCCTCTACCCATTTGGTCTCAGTCTTCACGACCTGAATCCGAAACTGCAGCCTTGAAAAACTTTGTCGCAGCTGCTGCATTAACTCTGAGGACTGTTAAACTCTGCAGGAGCAGCACCTTTTTCTTTCTTTCCTTCTTTCTTTCTTTTTTTCTTTATTTCTCTTTCTTTTTCCTCTTCTTTTTCTCTTCTCCTTCTTTTAAGCATTCTTTTTGCTTAACCTAATGAGCTTTCCCTGACAGACTTCGAGTAGCAGAAAGGAAAGCTGATGTTTAGGTGCCATCCATAAGCCACAGCTTGATCTTCCACCCAGAAAAAGGCAAAGTGGTGGCATCAGCCTCGTACTTCTGCCTTCCAGGGATGTGGGAGAGAAGACACAGGCCTCTGGAACAGCTTGGCTGGTCGCTGCTGGTTCTCTGCAGTCCATCAGGAGCCACAGGCAGATTGGGAGGAGTGAGCAGATATGAGACACCTTTGTATAACGTTACAGATACAGGATCTTGACAAAATGATTAGGCAAAATGATAAAATGTAATTGATGGGAAGAAGGGGGGGGAAAATGATGTAAAACTAAAAAAAAAAAGAAAAAAAAGACCTTCAGCAGCTTTAGAACTCCAGGTGGGGATATCCCCTGTTTGGGATTGCCTTATCATTTTCTTCGAAAAAAGTCTGCCCAGAAGCTCTCCAGACTCTAGTCTTTGTTCATACGCCTTTTTCTTGGGTATTTCCCCGTCAGCCTCACCGGGTAAAGAAATCTCAGCCTGTGGAGCCATAGCAGCTTGGTGTGGCTACAGCATGTGTTTGTTTTGATAAACAAGGTAGGGTTTGTCACCAAGAGACTGCAAGCGAATAACAGCAAAAGCCGTACATATCATCTTTGTTCTTGGAAGGCTGACAGCCTCAGTGTAAAAAAAAACACACCTTAATCAAACCTTCGATCTAGAGAATAACATGACCTCTCTGTGGTGAAGAAGGAGCCGGTTCAGGTGAGAAGGAAAGACAATTCTCAGAAAAAAAAAAAAAATTCACAAAAAAAAAAAAAAAAAAAAAGAATAAAAAGACAATGTAAGAACAGCTCTGGTTTTCTGGGTCATCCTCAGCTGCTCACAAGCTCTTCCTGGCTCCAGCCCAAGAAGGTGAGGAACAGCAACGCAACCCTCATGATTGTACAGTGAAGAGGTTTTCACTTGACTCGCAGCTTTGGTGAGGAATTTCCACAGGGCTGAGAATGAGTCTCCATCCGGGCTTGTTTCAACCGTGCTCCTTCTGCAAAATGAATCAGTCCTATTTCATTTTGCAGTGGAAATGACATCCCGAGTGGAGGACGGAGCAGGAAAATATAACCACATGCAAGCATTTCAACACCTCCGTAATTTAAAGGAAGGTTTTCTGGAGGTAGTAGGAGTTGGAAAAGAAAGATAGAGGAAGTTGTTGCATTATAGCTAACCCAAGAGGCTGGTGTTCTACCCAAGTATACAATCTCTGTCTGTCCTTTATCCCTTCTACTCCTACATTTAGATGCATGAGGACTGAAAAACCCACTTCAGTTTTAGTCACTTTTAAAGCGTGGGGAACTCATGGTCTCAGTGAGATGATATCTGAAGAGTTACTCACTTGTGCCCTTTTAGCTGACATTGAGCATAAGGGATTTTTTTTAGGGTAAAAGTCCCTCTTCAGGACCTCTGAAATTGCAAGTTTGGCCTGAGCTTTTCAAAGGGGTCTTGCCATGTCAGAGCCCCGAGTCACATTCCTTAGTGCCGATGTTTTGCTTCCCAAACTCAGCTTCTTGGAAGACCGCAGGGAGGAGTAGAGGGGACAGATTTGAAATGGCACCTGTGGCTGTGCCACAGGGACGGGAGCTTGCAAACTGCCTCCTCTCGCCCAGCTCTCCCCATGGCAGCTCCCAGGAGCCAGCCTGGCCGCCCCACGCTTTCCAGGCTCTGGACATGGAGAGGAGCCTCCAAAGCCCATGCCCTGCATGCAAGATGACCACAAGTCACGATGCGTTAGTGGTTAAGAGTTTTTTCCATGTACAACCTGTGATGTAACTAATCGCTGCTGTTATTCACAAATTCAGGACTCCCTGTTCTTGGATTGCCATAGGGAAAAGCGTACCGCTCGCCTGCCACACACTGGCAAAGCCACTTCAAAGGCGTCTCGCTGCAAGATATCGTCTCTGCCCGAAACCCTCGAGGATCCACGGGTAGCGATGAAGTCAAAGGGCCTGATGATTTCACTCGTTCACCTCTTTGTCAGGTACTTTCCTCAGAGGAAATCATTCAGCTTCCTGTGTTTTTACTGTAAATCATATGCTGCAAAGAGGAAAGAGAGAGACCAAGACAGATGGACAGATTAGGAGGGAACAAAACAACACAGGGATGGTTTCAGTACAGACAACCCCTTTCACTGCCACCTTTGCGGCTCCCTTTGCCTAAGGCATCCCCCTTCTTTAGAGTTGTGTGGAAAGGGTTAAAAACAACAGCTAACCCAAAATTTTGTCCACTGCTTAAACTGAAACTACTTTCAGGACTGAAAGTGCTCATTTCCTCCACGCCCTTCCCCTGACTATTTACTTTTACTTTACTTAGTACCTTGTCCTTCTATTTCTGTGACTGGCAAAGAGAGAGGAAAAATAATGTGAAAAAGACTGTTCCATGATCAAATAGAAGAAAAAAATTCCTGGCTACGTGAAGCACAACCCGACAGATTTATTCTCAAAGATAATTTCCCCTTTTTTATCAAATCAGTTGTAACAGTTTCAGCTCAAGGAGGAGTTCAGACTTTTTTATTACCAAGATGTTCTAGGTTTCTGTGCAAATAGCATGCTGCATGCAAAGAAGGTACTTAGCCAAAAAAAAGCTCTTTTCCCTAGGAAAAGGTTTTGAAAAGAAATTTTGAGGTAGTCCCCACTAAGATGTTTCAAGTCCATTTGACAGCCGCAAGAAGCATAACTGGTTGAGACAGATACACTGAAATAATAATAATAAAAAAATCCATCATATTCTGAGTATGTGCATACCCCGAACCATTTGACTTTTCCCTAGAAAACAGAGTGAAAGTGAGCTTAGGCACCCAAGATGCCAATTTTTATATGTTCTAAGTACAAACTATGTGCATCCTCTACCTTATAGTAACCAGACTACCTGGAAATAACACACCCTCTGCAGTGATAGAACATCAGTCACATTAATTGCAGGTGCTTTTTTAATCAGAAGTCCACCAGAGCATGGCACAGGTGGCAGCTCGGTTTTTTGGTGGTCTCCCATCAGCCCAAAGGAGTCGCCTCTGGAGGCCTGTGTGTGGGTATATTCCAGCCGCGGTTATACTTGGATACACGGATACCTGGGGAGGAGGGTGGGGTGTAAGAGGGAGCATACCCTGATTTCACGTTTGTGATTACATCTGACCAGCCTGATCTTTGCTTTCCAAAAGCCTTCCCAAGCCCTCGCAGCTCCAGCCACTGCTCCAAACTCTTCCCCCTGAAATGGGTTAAGGTCTCAGTTCTAAGCCCTGCTTCACCTCAAACCATCTCCCCCGTCCCGAACCCTTGCCATCTCTCTTGGCTATGGGGCTGAAAAATAGCTCTTTGACGAGGTGACGCTTCCACACGGTAGCAGGGGAGCGTGGGGAGAGGGATTGCTCTGCACAGAGAGCGCAGCGCTCACATGCGCCAGCGCAGACGGAAGCGTGTGTGCGTCTGTCTGTGTCTGTGTGTCCACAGGTGCCCTTTAGCTGTGGTGTCCTGAAGCTGCCGTCACGCAGACCGAGGGGAGACTTCAGACAGGAAACTCCCCTGGTAAAATCCCATGTGCTGGAGGGTGTGATAAGTCACTTCAGGTGACAGCCCTGGTCACTCCTGCACCCCCCGCCCCACAGCGCTACAGGCTGCAGCCGCTGCAGCTTGTTTTCTTTCCGTTTGCCTTGCCTGGGCTGGGGTGGGTTTGTGCCGAGGTGACGGCTCTCCCCAGCGGCTCCTGGGGTCGGGGTAATGTCCTGCACCCTGCCAGCCCTCCTTCTCCCAGCAGTTTAGTGATGCCCCAAGTGCAGGGGAAGCGCTGCTGTGAGCTGCCAAACAGTCTCAGCCTACAGTCGGCTGTACTTCAACAGGCGATATCGTGTGTGTATGTGTGTCTGCATACAGCTGCATACTTATGTGCACACAGAAATTCTCCCTGTCTGTATATGCCCACAGATCCCCATCTGTACGAGGCTGCATTCAGGGTGCACTGGGGAGAGAGAGAGAAAGAGTGAGAGCGTGTGTGTGTGTGTGTATATATACACCTGAACAACACACACACACACACTCGATCATTGGCAAGGCCGGGAGGTGTTTAGCTGAGCATCACCAGAATAGAGACGCCAAAGTGCCACCAGCTCAGCATACATTTCGGTATTTCTTCTTGCAGCTCAGAAAGGGAGCAGAAACCACTGAGGTTTTAGAAGGCAGCCGGTAGCAGGATCTCAGCATCGCCCTTGGGGGGTGACGGCAGCTGCCTGTGTCTGCTGCGTCCCACCAGCCCCACACCACCTGCAGGCAGAAATCACCACTGCTCCCAAACATTTTGACGGATACCCCCTTCCACTCCTCCGTTACGGTGTGATAAAAACCACGTTTATCTTGTTATTGGTGCGTTTATGAGTAGGAGTTCTCTGATTTCTGTAGCAATCAGTTCATTCACTTATACACTTCAAAGTACGTTACCGAAAAAGAAAAGAACAGAAGAACCAAAAAGGTGTCTCTGTTCTGGGAGGGATTCATCCCAGACCAGAGCTGCTTCCTGTGCCTAAGGCCTGAGCAGGTGGGGAATGAAATCAAAGTAAAGAAACGGTAATCGGGTATTTCCAGCTTTGTTTAAGGCTCCTTCCTGGAAAGTTTTCTTCTCCCAGGGAAGGATTTTAACCATCTGTGCCTTTAGAGCTTCTCTCCTTGCTACAGTTTGGCAGCTCTCATCAAACTTCCCATCTCAATAAAGCATTGATTTGGGAGGCTTTGCAACACACTGGGTTCCAGAGGAGCCTTTTTCTTCATCTTAGGCTGAACAAACACCACCTGCGTGTGTTCCCTCTGTTACCCAGGGAACTCTACAGTACAGCAAAAATGGAGACACGTGGCACATCAGAGACAAGAGCCCAACTTTTCACCTAAATGGGAGGCAGTAAAAACGAGGATATTCCTCCAGCTCTATCACAAGGGCAACAAAACCAAAGGCAGCTGCAACCGATGAGGTGTCTGGAGCTAGAACATGGCAAGAAAGCAAACCATCGGCATGCTCGGCTGTCTGAACTGTTAGAGCCCAAATGAAAAGTGGAAAACCTGTGTGTACGCCTAGTTACACCACGGATCTGGAGAAGAAGAAAGAGCAGAAAGGATACACACGGCTGACAAGTGACTTTTATTCCAACTGCAAAGCTGACAACACACAATGAGAGTTTAAGGTTTCTGTAGCAAAAACCCTCTGAGCTTTGCATGCACTACTGGCCAAAGAAACATCAGCTGCTTTATTTTTCTGCTGAGAGCTGCATGATTAGCTCCAAACCTTGACCTTATTGTGAGGGCTTTGCTCCCTGCCGGGTGGTCAGATTTTCAAAGTGCTGAAGGTACAGCATATATTTTGGGGTTGTTCTTAGCATTTCTGAAACAACGATCACCGTGCTAAGTGGCCATCTCGAGATTTTAAAACCCATACTGAGAATCTTACTTTATGCATGTATATACAGATTAGGAGTCAGATTAAAAGTGTATATAAATTGAATGTATGATAATAGCGTGTGCTGTTCCTGCTAGGAAATCACTTCTACTTCAGACAAGTGGGTGTATGATGATAGTTTTTATATCTTTTATTGGTGCGTATGTGAATGTGTGTGGGTATATCTTTTTTTTATATATATATATATATATATATATATTTATCATAGAATCANCGACCCAGCTCTAGTTTTAATCCATTCCCCCCAGTCCTACCATTACCCGACATCCTGAAAAGTCCCTCACCATATATATATTTTTATATATATATCTCACAGAAAGATGTTATCTATCTCCTGTAAACAGCATGGCAAGAAATGTCCCATCAGCACAAATATACTGTGTGTGATCCTTCAGAGTTAACGAAAAAAAAAATAATAAAAAGCAGCAAGAATATTCCGTGGAGTTTCGGTGCAAACATTTCACAGAAGGCCTCACTGTAACTGTTGTTATTTGCCATGCAGCGTTTCCTAGAAGCTCCAATGGAGAACATGGAGCTTTGTAGGTGTCAGTGTGAGCATCTGACCCTGCTTGGCGTTTAGCCCAGCTACCCTCTTCTCGGAATAGGACCTTTGGAAAATGAAGGCAGCGTATCCTGAGTACGCCATCCCTTAACACACCAGGGCATCTGCGTTCAGATGTTTCAGATGTTTTTCCACTGACAAATCAACCGAACGCCTAGGCTGGTGCGGCGCTGCCACCTTTCTCTGAAAAAACAACCTCTCCTTCCTGGGAAGACAACTGATGTCAAGGGGTCAAACATGCCGAGTTGGCCAACTGGGCCAGGGGGTCTGCGGGGTCTACGGCGGTGGCAGGGAGCAGAGCCACCGCCTGTGGCCATCACAGCTCGCCCCGGGAGAAATCAATAGAGAAGCTGGCAGGCATCGGTGTCTGCGATGGGCAAAGTGAGAAAATAATAAAGAAAGGCAGGCTGTCAAAGAGGATTTTTAGCAACCAGTACTCATGTTAATCCTCTGACCTAGTTTCTGAAAGGCCTATATAAGGAAGAATATTCTCCACTGAGCAAGCAGCTAATAAGCAGTGCCAGCATTTAAGAGTTTGGAGTGCATCAGTTCTCAGATTCAGCTGTCTCTTCCTGGAAAAAAATAAAGCACCGAAAAAAACCGCTCTTCATAAAAAAAATAAATATGTACTTCTAACAAAAGCTTTGCACCTTTGCAGTGCTGTGAGTTGGCACCGTGGCCCCAAAGACATCACGGAGTTTGCCCAGTCGTGGGTAAGCTGCCAGATGAACTTCACCAGAAAGGAAAATTCCTCCCCTCAAATGCTTGTTCTAATGGAGTTACTGAAGCCATCCTTCCCTTTGAACCACATGCGTACACAAGCAGACATTAGTGCGGTCTTGGCACCATACTCTTAAATTTCCCTTGTGGACTATTTCCCTTTTTTATAGTTTAAAGCTTGTTGACAGCCTTTAGCCTACAACCTGTGTAGGTATGTCCAAGGTGAGCAGAACGGCCTCTCACTTCAGCCAATGTGACCATGCTTTGGATGTCACCTGTGACTTTGGGAGCCTTCCTTTCCACTTGACCAATGTGAGAGATTTCAAGGCTTCCTTCCTTAGCCAGGCACCTTCCCTGTGGACTTCCCTGTGGACTTCCCTGCAGGACCTTCCCTGTGAATGCCAGTGGGGCTGAAGGTACTCAGCAAATTAGTACAAAGTTTATCAAGTTGGATTTCAAAGAACAGGGACCCTAGAGCTATTGTCCATATCTGATAATTTCTGGACATTTTTCACATCTGAAAGCTCTTATTTCAGTGCTTACACTGGTTCTGTCTGGGTGTACAGCAATAGATGGCTCTGATGTTATTTCTAATCTATTAAGTTGAAGGTTACACAGCTAGTCCTTGTAAGAGTCACAAGATTATTTTTCATGTCATTGTCCTTCCAAGAGATGCTTCCTATGTTCTAGTGTAAGAGATCATAGTGTTTCCATGCTTCTTACACATCTGTCAGGAGAGGTATATCCGAAACTGTACAGAAGTGCCTTCCCTTCTGAGCGTCCCAGTCCCTTTCTGTCGAACAAGGTACAGAAACATCAGCTCGAAACAGGCTGCTCCTCAGGATGAGGATGTTCTCAAGGCCATTGGGAGAAAGTGAAAACCCATTGTGTGGTGCTGTGGTTGGGGGAAGAGAGACGGTTTGGTTCATTAATCACCTAGCGTCATTTGTTCTATAACTTTCTTGCTTCCTTCTCAGGTGAACACTTACGGAAGAAAGCTTTCCTTGTACCATTGCTTGTATAATTGCAAAAAAGCACAGCCAAATATAGGTGTTCTCCAGGGACATGTGGGCATGGGGAAGAGTGCAAAATAAGAGCTACTTACTGCCATTCTGTGCTTTAAATGTTAGCCTAATCTTTCCTCTTCTTACATTAAATTTTTCTTCTCATAGAAACCACTTTCCATTAGAATCTCTCAAACACACCAAGAGACAGCAGCCCCCACAACAGACCTGCTCGCTCCTGGGGATTTCCGTTTTGTCCGTGTCACAAACCCAAGCACGGAGGCACTAAATACATACAGCAAATCACTGCAAGCACCAAAAGCATCATCACCTTCCTCCCTCGACTGCCATCCCCATCGCTTTGATCATGCGAGCGCCTGCTCCCATCCTCGGCTCCCTCTCCTCCTGGAGCCGCAGGGATCGGGATGAGCTCAGCAGGCAGACGGAGGCTGCCTGGCTCCTTCCTACGATGCTGCTGTAATACTTTCCACTGAATGTCCCTGTGAAAGAAAAAAAAAAAGAACTCTCAACCTCTTTTTTCTTTTTTTTTTTTTAAATAGTGAGCCCCAGGGGAACATATGACACAATCATCTCCCTCCTCCTGTTCGTTCTGCACCATCTTGTACAGCACACGCTGCCTTGTGGGAGGACCTCTGAGAGGAATTTGCCACAGGTGCTAGTAAAACTAACCGCATTTTTCTTGCAGCTTCATAACCATCCGCCTCAGCGGTATGTCAAAATCCCTCGGCATGGTGTCCTTGCTGCAGCTACAAGTAACTTCAAAGCAGGTTTGCTGCGAGGGGCCGGCAGAGGAGCCCACCCTGGCAGTGCCACAATTTTTTGCCCCTCGCTGACCTTTCACCCACCTACCTGTTTATTAGGGCTTTAAAGCGCTTCGGCATATTTGTGGGTTTCTGTAAAACAGCAAAACAAGAAATGTCCCCCGATTCTCAGGAAACCATACAAAACCACACCATCTGTCAGCTAGTCTGAAGTGTGTTTTCACTGTGCCTGCCTCAATAGGGATGGGGGGGGGGACTAATACAGATCAAAAGAAAAACTGACCTGGCATTTGCTGAAAGGAAAACAAACCTAAAAACCTGCTTCAGTGTTTTTAACGTGTAAATATTGGTTTTAGTTTTTCTTCATGATTTTGACCAGCGTGGGATTTCCTGCTCAAGGCAAAGCAGAGATGCTCAGCGCTTTCCCGCCGGGGGGGGACCAGTCCCCAGGAAGGCTCCCTCCCTCCTGGCTCCTCCGTCAGAGGATGGGGCTGGCAGCTCTGGTCCCCCCATGGGGACAAGCAGGGAGTCCTGCCTGCTGTCTGTGCCCCTTCCACCCAGGAACCCGCAGTGACACCTTCCCCTTTCACCGTCCTCATTTTTAATGCCTTTTCCTCCAAGCCAAAACACCGGCACACCACTCCCTGCGCTCCTCGTCTCACGGGGTTTCATTAGTGGCTGCCGGGGGCTGCTCCTGGGGGGTCACAGCCTTTCAGCCCTGGCTGCCCTGCAGGGCTCGTATCAAAGAGCACAACCTTGATTTTGCTTTTCCTTATTCTTCCCAATGGTCTGAGATTTCAGGCAGCTGGGGCTTCTGTTTGCCCAGGCATTCGAGTGTCCTGGAGATGGAGCCCTTTTAGCAAAAGCGGTCGGCAGCTGCGTCACTGCAGAGAGAGGGCTACTGCCAGGCCATGAGTCACGAAGCAGACGGATACATAAAATAAGCTACGCAAACTCCTTCTGAAAAGCGTCTATTGCAAAATAAAGAGCACAATATGCAGGTAAGTCCCATTGCAGATGCCTAAAGCTGTGTGAAAGTAACTCTCTCGTATCCTCCAAAGCCAGCAGCCACTAAATACAACGCTCTCAGTGCTCTCCCAGCTCAGTCTGCATGTCATAAAACCTGGAGCCCAGATATAGGGATCATTTTGGTTAAAGGAAAGCTCCTCATTGACCTCCATCTCCTGCACCCAGAGAGCTGCAGCCGGAATCTACCTCTCCCTTGTACCAAGGTCTGATCACAGGGAAAGCTCCCCTTGCACAGTGGGGCTGATGCTCTTGGCTATTTTTTTCTCCCAACAAGTGTTTGGGCAACATTATAATGTACTAGAAAAGGTACTTTTTGGTATTGTAGCTGCTATCTCTCCCCATGGGGAGCTGGAAGGTCTGGAAGGGGACCGGCCAGAGGGGACAGTACAGGCAGGGTCTGAGGATGCAAGAGATTCTGGGCTTCAGTGCCATCCCTAAGAGAGAAGGTATGAAGGAGCACGATGAAATAGTGAGTGCATGGTGGCAGCAAGCCAGAGACTAATTCAGTTCTTTATCTAACAACCTAAGGGGCACCCCAGGAGAATAAACCCTTTAAGGTCCCACACTTGGGTCAGGACAATCCTTGTTATCAATACAGGCTGGGGGACGATGTGATGGAGAGCAGCCCTGCGGAAAAGGACTTGGGGATACTGGTGGATGAAAAGCTGGACATGAGACAGCAATGTGCACTCACAGCCCAGAGGCCAATGGCATCCTGGGCTGCATCAAAAGAAGTGCGGCCAGTGGATCCAGAGAGGGGATTCTGCCCCTCTGCTCTGCTCTGGTGAGATCNTCAATTCTAAACCATTTAAAATAAATGAAAAGAACATTTGCTTTATACACTGCGTGATTAAATTATGCATCTCATTGTCACAGTGTGTAACTGGACTCAAATAGGAATTAGCTAACACAGGTGAATGCCCATTATATTTTGCCTATTGTTTATACTCTCTCCCACAGCATCTTGTACTTAATTACTGTGCTTGCAGATGGTGTATCAGGCTAGGTGGGTCAATGGGCTGTCTCAATGCAGTGCTCTGAGTCATTGCGGTGGTCAAAGACAGCGGGTGGTGACCTATTTGATGTTTCATTAAGTGGCTCTTAACAATCCGCATCCGCCAACTCCTCCAAGTAGTTTTATTTACATATGGAGCACACCTTTCCTATTGCTATTGCTGCTATTGTTCCTGGCATAAACATAAAATTACAGCTCTCTCCTTATCCAACTGATATTCAAAGGGTTGTTGTTCTCCTCCAGGGTACAGGTCATAAGTGTTTGAATTCTCCGACTTATCTAATAGGTACTCATCCTGTGAAACTGAGTCCCAGGGAGAGAATTTTAACTTGCAGTTTTCAGGAAATCATTATCAGGTATTTTACTACCCGTTCATTCAGTTTATGGTATTGTGGTTTGTGCATGCCATTTAATAATAATGATTTATTGAAGATGGCAGAAGATTGCTCAAATCTGTGGCTGAATTACTCAGAGAGGGAGATCGTATCTGCAGTTATTATGGTGAACACTGGTACCTTGATCAACCAGTTAATGGATGACGAACAATGTCTCCATCATCGAGCTCATGTTTTGGCAAGAACCAAACCTGTCAGAAGTGCAAAAGCAATTAATCTTAGATATGTCTAAACCACTGTTTAATCTTGTCCAATTCCAGTGTTTCAGCACTTCCAAAAGGTTTCAGCACTTGTGGTTTCGCCTCAACCACTCAGCAAAATTAAACTCAAATTCATTAACTGGCTCGGACAGACTGAAAGTGCCTCTTCCAATGAACTGATGATTCATTGAACCATTTTCTCCCAGCTTTAGGGCCACAGCATTTCATGGAAGCCAGTTCTTTGCTCAGAGAGATGGCTATCACAACCGATTCCACCGTAGGAGTGTTGAAAGTGGAGGCTGTGGGCTGCGCAACCGTCTAGGACTATCTTCTGTGGTAACTTGAACCTCCTCCTCTACCTTCTTTCAATTAATCTAACAGATTTATTGCCATTCAACTCCTGCATTCCGCAAACCAATAACCAGGGTTTAACTTACCAGGCTTTGGGGTATCCTTATGATTGGGATGTGCTTTGATTTGCAGGTCCATCGTGTGCTCTGTCATTTTGTTTTCCACCTGGCTGGTTTCCCTTCCTTTTACTCTGCACAGTCAGCTGTAGGTCAGGCTAAACATTTAGACTTTTAACATTATAAAAAAAATAGAGATAAAAAGTCTCAAAGGTGGCCTATAAAAATTCCCCTTGGTATGGAAAACCGCCGTCCCAACCACTGGTTTTAATCAGAAAGATGGTACCCAAAGCAACAATTTCCCGTATGAAATAAAGCGCAGTCACCGGTGTCTGTCTGCTGCCCTTCTGGAGTACTCACCGGAGGAGCTGCCCGACCTCTGCCTGTCCCCATCCCCAATGGCAGCTGCCCGTGAGGATGGGCACCTGCTCCTCATGCCCAGGTCCCGTAAAGCCTGGCCAAGCCATGCCCTCGGTCATCTCCCCCCGCTGCTGCTCGCTCTTCTCCAAAGCGCAGGGGTGAGCAGCAGCAGTGGGGCTGGGTCTTCCCCGCTCCTCCGAGCCATGCACCACATCCTCTGCCTACATGGTGACTCACCACCGGTTGTACAGTCCAGCTCCTGCACATCACCCCGGTGTCAGCTCAGGTCACACAGCCTCCACTGTCCCCTTTATCCCCGGTCGCCTCTTATTCTCTGTTCCTCTTCAGTCCCCCAGCCATATGTGTAAATGTCCTGTCCAACTCTGGACCACATCCACACTGTCTCTTCATCCTTGCTTTGTCCCCACACCCTTTCCTTGACGCCCATCCCGGGCACTCCATGGCTGTCCCATCACCCCACCTCCAGCCCTCTGCCACTCTCTCAAGTGCTCCAAGAAGGGCAGAAGCTGTCCTCTCACTAGCAAGGCAGCCCAGTCTCATGTTGCTTTGATAGAGTCACTGATAGCGCAGCAGTTCATCTCGGATGTGTGGCTGTATTGTGAATAGTCATCACCCTTTTTTTGGTGGCCCTATGCTCCTTTTCCAGGGAAGCCCAATGCATTTGATAACACTCCTAAGTGAGATTTAGTATTGGCAGAATTAGGGAGCCCCAGCTCTAGGCCGTGTCACAGCAGACTTGTTTTCATGAAGAACATCCTTCCCATTCCTGTGGACCCACAGACTTAATCTTTCAGCCATCCAGCCCCTCACCTATTGCTACAGCCTCCTACTTCTTCTCCAGCTCTTCCTATATTCCACCTGCTTTTCCTGTCTGCCAGTCCCTGACCCTTCTCCCCATGTCTTTGTGCACCATCATCCAATCCCTATTGCACTGAGGTGTCTCTTCAGGGAGCAAAGCAAACCCATCAGTTTTCAAAGCGTTGTGAAATCCATTAGACTGGCAGTAAGCGAAGTCTTCCTAAATTACTGAGTAAAAGTGCTGAGGGTTTGCTCTCACTGAGAAACCACTGGTCGTGGAAATATTTGATCAGGAACTAGCTTTTGTGTTTGGGTTGTAATGCTGCAGTTTAAGAATAACTTATATTCAGATAAAAAATATCCTAGAAATGTGTCACAAAGCAAAAGTCCCTTTCTCCACCACCGAAGTGTATCAAATGGAGATCAAAGGCCTTGATTTTTCCCATAGTTTCAAGCTGAATAAATACATTGAATAAATAAAGTACTATCAATTGAAATGTTCCAAAACAAAACATCATTTTTATAGAAAAATGAAATCACTCTATTCCAGAAGTGCTGAACTTGCATCTTTCAGGCTGATTAAAATGCAAGGGTGTTTTTTTTTTAATTTTCTGAAAAGTTTTATCAGAATGGCCATCTTTCCGAAAAAGGGTTTTGCTTTTAACAAGCCAGCATTTTTGAGTGCAGGGGTGGGGTGGGGGGAATGAGATCCACTGCAATGTTTCCAACTGATGGCAGGCCATTTCGGACTCGGGCTCAGGAGCTCATAGTCCTGCTGTGGGAGCTGACACAGAGCTCCAGTTTGACTGTCACCGGTCACTTCCTTCAGGCTAGAGCTACGCTGATAAATAAGGTTGCCCTGAAGGTAACTCTAAAGCCTGCATTGGCCAGATATATCCACAATACCCCCCAAATATGCCACAGCACCCATAGGATTAAGGTTTCCTTGGGTTTGGTGAACCTACCAGCGCATGCCTACCAGCTATCACTTGCTGAGACTCTCCCCCATGCTGAGAGCCCAGCTGGTCATGCAGAAACGCCTGTGGGTGCCTCAGGAGACCCATCTCCAGAGCCCCTGCTCCTGATAGTCCTCCCTTTCCCTCTCCCCAAAGCCAGACCGGCTCCCTGCAGGACCATCCTTCCTGCTCCAGCACCGACAGGCTTTGCTGCCCACCCCCTGGGGATGCTCCAGGCAAGCAAGGGCGCTTCATGCACTTCAGGCTGGAAGATGGAGCAATAAAGCCCAGAGGACTGTCGCTCCGTGCTTTCGCTTCCTATCAGGCTTTGTATCGCCTGTTCAGCCTGCAGACTCACGAGCCCGCCTTGCAGTGTGTTTGCACAGCGCCCAATACCGCATGTTTCCATTGCTAGCTCTTGCCACGACCCAAGCAAGGCTTTGTCAACACGAAAAAGCTTTCTTAAACAAGTGCACTGATAACCCTGTCTAGCTGCTTATCGATGCTTTTATGTCTCGTTGCTAGTTTTTAGGCTTTGAGGTCTTTGTGTCTCTGCCTAAGTTGTCTTTTTGTCAAGAAATATGCTTATAGGAATATAGATAGTATCGCAAACCAACACCAATCACAGGCACAGATTAGCGGTTCGGCTGTGCTGTCCCTTCTTCCCCCTAGATGAGTGACTGACCTATATTTGGCTTGTGGCTAACCTATACCTGGTACATCACAGCCTCAGCCCCTGCCCTCCTGTTCTTCATATTGACTAATAATAACAACAACTGCTTTGCGAGCTGTTTACCACCCACATGCATCTAGCCCCAAAAAACCCCAGAGGAAATAACATGAGGTAATATGCTTTTTCTATTTATAAACAGAAAATGATGATTCCCAGTAATAAAACAGATAGATGTTTATCTGCTAGGGCAGAAATGTTGAGTCGAGTTTTTGAAATTCCAAATGTGAAGTTTCCTTTGCTTGTGTCAAAGCTGTTTCTTCTTCTCTCACAACCTACACCACCACCTCCTTTTTCTCATTATCTTCACCAAACTCTTTCCCTCATTCCTTGCCTTGCCTGGCTGCTGTGAAGAGACTGCCCGGGGCCAGCCGGGATGGCAGGGACAATCCACAAGTGCCCGTGGAGCTTTTCCTCGGCCCGTGGTGGTGTTTCTGCAAACTGAGTTCAGGGTAGAAACTCGCTGTAGCTCCATGGATCTCACTTGGACATCTTTGCATCTGGCAAAAGCTCTGGAAAGGCCTGGAGTGTCAATGCTCTGTTAGTGACTTCTCCATCCTCTGCCTCAGTTTTGTTCTTTGTAAAATGGTAGAGATCAGGTAGACCTGATCTGAAAAAGGATTTGAGCTCTGGGGTGGAAAAGGTTGGAGGTAGGTGTACTGCAGTAGACCCTAAGGCATTAGCAGGTCCTTCTGCTCAGTGCTGGATTCAAATGTGCCTCTTCCCAAAGCACTCACAGAAGAAGGAGGCAAGTTCAGCCTTCCCTTGCAGAGCAGTCACTCGGTCCCCTCCCACCCTCTTCCCTTGGGCCTTTGGCCTACGAAACTCAAAGCAAAGTCATAGAATCATAGAATCATTCAGGTTGGAAAAGACCCTTGGGATCATCGAGTCCAAACATCAACCCCACTCTACAAAGTTCTCCCCTACACCGTATCCCCCAACACCACATCGAAACGACTCTGAAACACATTCAGGGACGGTGACTCCACCACCGCCCTGGGCAGCCCATTCCAGTGTCTGACCACTCCTTCTGGGAAGAATTTTTTCCTAATGTCCTGTCTAAACCTACCCTGTTGCAGCTGGAAGCCATTCCTTCTCATCATTACCATTACCATCTCGTCTAAAATGATCCTCCACTTTCAAGGGACACTGACAGATGGCGAGGCCGTATGTTTGAGCAGCTCCCACCTGGCTGAGTGTGCCATTTTCCTGCTGGAGCTGCTGGGGACAGCAGGACACAGCCAGTGACACAGCGCCCATCCGGCAGGACGGCTGCGGCAGAGCCCAGACCTGACACCAGGTTTCCTTTCAGTCTGAGCTTTGCCCACAGGGTAAACCCCTCTAGAAAATAGCTAAACCAAAGCAAAACAAAACAACTTGTCAAGACACATCCTGAAACTGCCCGATTACCTTTAACAGAGAAAATGGAATACCTCAGCATTTGAGTGGGTGCCTCTAACTTTCAATTCTTTGCCGTGTTTATTTTCATTCCAAGCGCTGTTTGAAGCTGCAGTTCGCAGTTTCCCATCCTGAACGTTCTGAGGAACATGTTCCGTTACAGATTTTCCCTGCTAAACACTTGGCAGGAGTGACCAAATGATTCTGGGTCTAGAAAATGTCTTTAATGAGAGAAAATTGAACAATTAGCTTTATTTATTTAATCAAAATGAGGCATAAAGAAGATTTTAACCTAGGTCCATGTGAGTTTAAGTTAAGAAAAGGAAAGTTTTGATCAGTGGAAATGAGAGTTAATGACAGGTGAGGTGAAAGCAAGCCCCAAAGCTTTCCTCTTTTCCATCCTTCTGTCTGACTGTCAATCCAATAGGAAAGAGAAGCAAATCCATGAGACTGAAGTTAGTTAAACATTGGCATGACTCCTTGAAAATGGCAGGTCCGTCATGACTTGAAGTCTTTGAAATGAAAGCTAGCTGTCTTTTGAAATGAAACCTTCCAGTCTAGTCGAGTTTCCTGGTTCAGTTGTGCTCAATAAGGTAATTCCTAAGGAATTCAGCGAGAGAATTAGCAGTGATGTATCCTGGATGACAGAATTGGCTCAGTAGGTGAGACACAGCCTTCAGAAATGTATCCAGCAAAACCTCGCACATTTGCTTATGTATCACTAAAAATGCACTATATTTCAAGACAAATTTTCTACAGTATAATATCTCTAGTACTATCCACCCTTCATCTCGCTCCAATATTTATTTACCTACTGTTTGACTGTCGCGAATTCAAGTCTGAAGCTATCTTTTACGTGCACAACCCTTGCTGCACCACACTCACATGTGTGTGAGTAGCCTGAGCCAGCAAGTGTTTGATGACTTCCCTGGCCTGACTTATAAATGATCCAAGTTTTATTCTCTACTGGAAGAAGCATCTGCTAATCAGTAAGAGAGAACAGCATTAGAGTCTTAGTATTTTCCCACTCTCTTTAAACTCTGAGATATAAAAGACATAGACACATACCAAGCCTACACCATCCACCGATTTCCCACCATGACAAAAAGAATCCTTGATTTTTTTCTTCCAGGTATGAATTCAAGACTGAAACTCTACTAACAAGACCAATACACGGGCCAAAACAAAGTCCAAAACTCAGGAGCCAAGGAGAGCCGACAAACCAAACTATTTTCAGTTAAAACAAACTGGGGGTTCACATGGTGCAGAGCACTGTCTCTTTGCAACCAGGCATTGGATAGCAAAGTCTTGCATTGTCAGTCATTATATTCCCAGTAGACAAAAGTGTATAGATAGCAATTCAAAGCGCTTAAACTTCATGCTTATTTTTTTTTCAGACTCCATGAAACTTTCATAATGAAACCCCAAAAAACTAGGTGAAATGTATGGTTTGGTCTGGAAACCATGAGCAATTCTGTGGTTTTGCTTAGGTTTGTACTGAAACTAGTCCAAACTAGGTAGGTTCTTCTAGCTGAATTTTACCTAAAGATTTTGAATTCATTCACACCTGAAACTGAGAGCGAAATTTAGGGGGCATGAACCCATATAGTCTAAAAGAAGGAAAAAGGGTTTGCATGAAACCGCAGGTCAGGTTTGCTGACTGAGCTTAGCACTCCTTTGAGTTGCTCTGCGTGGTGTTCTCTGCCGACTCACCGAACCATGGCTGCTGTCTGGTGGACCCCATGGCTCTTTGGCTACTTGTGAATTGTCAAGCTGCTGTGGATGGAGACACGTACCCAAGTGCTGCTGTTTTCAAGGTAGGACCTTTGAATGCCTGGCTGAGCCTTCCGCTTTGCTCTAATCAGCTAGAAATCCACATGTATGCTGGCAGGCCTCGAGTGTGCAAAAGTCTGGGGAAAAAGTATGGAGAAGTAATATCGCCAGAAAAACACTTGCTGTTTGGTACAGCGGTTCACATTGATAGTTTCTCTTGGTTGTCCTTCGGGCATCTCAGTGTCCGACTCTTCCAGGCAGGCTGAAAAACCTGCTTTTCCATTAGCAAAACCTGCTGGGTGTTGAGTGCCCAAGGAGCCACTAATACATTTGCATAAAGGGATCAAAGAAAGAAATAAAGGAATTCGGGGGTGGGATGAGGGGTGGAATTCAAGAACGGACAAGATTAAATTTTTCAGCATAAGCCTGCATAAATTGAGACTGACATTGCTAAGGTTCCTGGGTTACATTAATTCAAGGGAAGCTGAAGTAGAAATGATATGAATATCAATGGAAATGCACAGAGCTTTTGTACGCTGTGATTTGAATCAAAGACAGAAACACCAAATTTAATTCCACGGAGGACAAACAAAGCAGAATTCATGGTAGATATGTCCTTCTTGTGGATAAGAAATGCAGCTTTGATAAAAGCTTTGGATATTTTTAGAGCAATTGTTCTAGGTGAAAATACTGGAGGATGCAGTATTTTGCCTGACGTTTACCTTTGTAGGGACAAAGAAGGACTGTCACTCAAGGCTGAATATTTTGAGTTTGCTTTTTTGTTCTCCTGTGACATATACATTTTCCTCTGGCTTATGCAAATGAACAGCCAGTTTTTCCAGAGGTGATCGTGCCCTGGCAGTTGTGGCTGTTGTGTGACACAGTGATGCCTCGGTTTCCTTATCCTGATGTTACCGCTCCTCCCTGGACTCACCCAATTGCGATGGCTCTCACTCCCTGGGTCACCCCTACTGGATAATGCCCTTTTATCATTTCATTGCCCAACACGGTGCATTATGCTCATTTGGTGTCTGCCACCTTCAGAAGGGTGATGTCAAAAGGTGGGTGTGATTTTTCACAAGAATCACAATGATTAACTTTCCAGCTCTCTGCCTGCTAATAAGGCTCATGCGCCCAAACCAGAAGTGCCCCCAGTCATTTTCCCTGCCTTTAGCTATCTGAAACATATCTAGACCAAACACTGCTCAGGCTGTTTCTATAATCCCTCTGTGAGATGGGTTGGGGACGTAAATATTACCAAACTGATTCACCACACCCACCTCAACTATTTTAAGCCAGGATGAATCACTTACCAAGAAAGCACCGATGCCTGTCTTCAGAATTGGCCTGGGGAGGCAAGAAGCATTTCATCCGACACATTCATAAAAAACTTGCCCCTTGCCAATAAGTAGAGCTTGTGAGAAGCCAAGCAACCCTGAAAATTAATTGCAGAAAAATGCTCAGCCAGAGTTGTAAATTAGCACAACTGTAAATTAGCATAATTGTAAATTGCATAGGGCTGGGATCTGAAGAGCTCTGTTTAGAGAGGTTGATAGCAGCCAAGCGCTACACTGCTCCAAGGGGGGAACTTACAGCTTTTCATATGGTCTTTTTTGTCTTTAACTGTAGTTATGGGAGACCAGAAAGCAGCTACTGCTTGCAGGTGTCTCAGGCCTAATCTTGTAACCAACAGGTACCAGCAGTTTCAAGCTGACCTTGTGCTAATTGACATGAAAAAAAAGCTCCAGGTGACTTTCATCATTTAAGGCTTTTTGAAACATCATTTTGACTCATTCTTAGGATTTCTACCAGTTCCACATCCGGAGAGAAAGCTCCTGTCTCCCTCTTTTACCATCAATTATTTTGTGTGGATTTTGACAGATCACTTAAGCTAAGATGCCCTTGGCTGCAGCTCTTCTCCTGAGCCATATCACATCAACCCTGTAGAGGCCTGAGGACCTCTTCAGGGAGCTTTGTGGGCACCGACACCTGAAGAGGGTCCCCAGACTTGAGTGCATGGCTGTATTTCACCACTGACCCTGTATAGGGTCACTTCTACCTTCTGATGCTTCATTACTTGTCTTTAAGATGGAGATGGAGGACAAACATCTACATTAACCCACCTTAAATAGGTGCTTTGGGGATAAACCATCTCAGACTGTGAGGTAACCTAAGGTAGCTCTGTCGCCTAAGGCAGCTAACTCTATCACATGTGCTACAGTGGAAATTTTGCAAGCTCTTTCCTTCCATGCACTCTAGGGATGTAAAAAAATAAACTACTTCACAGTTTCTCCCCTGAGAAGAAGACTGATGGAGCTTTATTATTTTGAGAAAGGTGAAGCCTTTCAGCTTGCCAGAATTATAAATATACTTTCACCCTACTTTCCTGCGCTTCCTGTGATGTATAGGCTGCATTTCAAGCTAGTTGTGACTTTGGCTTTTTGCTGGCTCTCATATTATTTCCTGATAGGGTTTAGTGTATGAATGCCACACTGAGCAGACCGTATATTTCCCTCTTGATAAGACACGGGGAGATTTAGTAGCTGTCAAATGTAGAGCACCATCCTTCCTTGTGGTCTTCATTTCTAATCTGGATATGTTATACTGCCATCTAAATTCAGTCATAATGTAATTCTGCTCTTCTCATGAAGTTTAACCAGAGATGATAGGATTCCTATGAAGGTTTCATTATTTTCCATCTGACTGCCAGATCACCCATCTCTCTTCAATCAAAAGCTTTCAACACACTTCTAATGCACAGAGAACACAAATAATAGCTTTTGACATAAATCAGGCCAACTAGTCTTAGTTTGGGATTCCACTTCTTACCATGGCCAATTCCTAAAAGTTTCATCTTCATACACAGGAAAATACTTATTATTGTATCCTAACATTTCCAGAGCAATGCCTTTCCTAACCTAGGCTCTTATATCTGTGTCTCCAAAGACACCCGAGTTGCCCTTTCCATCTAAGAGGCGCTGTCATCATTTCTGAAACCATTGCTCACTGCATCCCCAGCTGTCTACGTGCCTCACGCTCCTCCTTAGGTGGGCTGGGAGGGCCACACGCAGATGGAAAATGCTGCCGAAGTCCAGTCCTGTCCCACAACTCAGACCCCACCTGGTGTTTCTTTGTCTGGCTCATCAGCATTACTATTTTCCACGTTTTCCAGGTAAAGCTGTATGACCTTTTCCTGAACAGTGTGTCAGATTATATGATCTAAAGGCCTTTTCTTGACTTAAAAGCTGTGAATCTCTTACACAGGTTGAGTGTAAGGTCCTTTTCCATGGTGTCTTTATGGCAGTGCTGCGTGTCTCTGCCAGCCCTGGGTACCCTGACACCGCTGGTTTCAGTGCCACCGCCTCTCATACAACACACGGTCATGGTGTGTTCTCTGCAGACCTCATCTGATTCCAGCACGATGAAATGGAGCCATTCCCCTCATGTCTGTGGCTTTCATCGCTTATGGTTATTTCTTCCTGCCGCTCCAATCCATTTATTAGACCTTCCTCCTCCTGAGGATTTACTTAGGCCAATATTTTCAGGTGTGTCCAGAGACTTTAAGAACCATACTCAGACCAGCAAGTGTAAATGCCCCTTTTCCCCCATCTTAACAAACTTCATTAAATGTCCTTTTTTCACTCTTAATGAACTTCAAAGTGATACAATCCTCTTTCTTTTGAATTGAGATCCCAGCGTCTGAATATATTTCTGGGTGGCTCAATTTTTTATTATGCTGTTGAATCACAGAGAAATGGTCTGGTTTTCAGAAACTGATGAAAACTATGCTGGAAATGAAGATCCTTCCAGTGCTTTTTAACATAATAACGGGAATTTCAGGTATCTGAAATCCCTAGATATGCCTGAAAATCACATTCTAAATAACTCTGTATTTTTTTTTTAAGCTATGTTATTAACCATGCTGTTTCTTCCAGTTTTGTGATTCTTGTTTTTATCTTCTTCATCTCACTCCCAAGTCATTAATCAGAATACAGAGGGGTTCAGTACCCAGAAAAGAGCTTTTCCACTTGGATTGCCTCTTACCAGCAAATGCTGCTGAAAGGTACCGAAGATTTTCGAGCAAAGCAGGCAGCTCCCTTCTTTGGGGAGGATGCTACATGGGAAGAACAGTTACTGTTTGGGCAGACAATAACTTGTACTGAGCAAATGCACTCTCTGATGTATCTGTAGAAGTTATTGCATTTTTATAACTGTTCCATTTGTACTGCTTTATTATTGCATTTTATTATCTATCCTAATGCCTCTGGTTTCTACCTGCATTTCAAAAGAGATGGATGGTGCATATCAGCTGCAGTATAAAAAGGTGGGTTTCCCTCTATAGCCAATTTTCAGGTAATTTAATATACCTGTTTTTCTATTGCCTTACAAGGCTGAGTGATATAATTCTTTAGAACAAGAAAGACAGTTGCACAGTATGAATAAATGCTATGTAGCTTCCCAAGGAGATAATATCGCACAATGGCAGCTTTAATCTTTCTTTTTTCATCTTATTTTCCTTCCGTCTGATGTCTATTTTTATTCAGTGAATTTATTTGAGAAACAAAATGAGAAAAGAACATTGCTATTCCTGGAAACCCTCGCATATGTTTCAGGAGCAGAAGGCTTGTACGAGAGATGTGCAGCATCTCCCTCAAAAGACGATTTTATGGCAACAGCCAACAATACCATCGGAACAGTGTTAGGACTGTGGTATCGGACTGCCATTTACTTCATTCTCTGAGCAATCTTTGGATCAGGATCACATGAATAGACACAGGTTCTAATACATATAATTTAAAAAAACCCCAACAACTTTGTCAACCCTGTACCAGGCACCCTATCTCCCTTGGCTCGGGCTGAGGTGTGGAGTACAAACATAATGCTGAAGCGCAATATGAGAGAGTGATTCATCAGAGGAAACTTAAAAACCTCCGACAACAAGGTGATTCATACCTTGAGTGCTAATGGCATTTTGCGGTAACCTCAATTTACTGATTTTGCATTTCCATATCAAGTGATTTACAAGTGCCCGCATGTGTTCACATGTTTATATGTGTGCACTCAGGTGCAACTCAGCTGAAGTTACATACTTCTATCTGTAATGGGGTCTCTCTTTGAAGATAAGCAGCTCAGTAACATCTTTGCTATCTAAGATCCTTAATTTGGGGGGGGTACTAGGAATCACTCGGGATAATAAAGTATGTGTCCATCTCCTCTGAGCTCTTTTAGATCTTGAAAAGCTAAGGACAAGGTTCTGGTAGCAAACTACTTGGGTGCAAACATGAATGATGGTTTTGATGACAAATCCACTCAGTTCCCATTAAGGACAAAACCCAGAAACTTCTAAAGGCACCAATACACTCCATGCCCCTGGATTTCAGCGGCAGATGGATACCTACACACCTCTGAAGAACTGGCCATTGATATCTTTCAGAAAAGTTTTCGGTTCTCACAGACTTCAGGCAAAGCTGAATTTCCATTGACCACGTGGATGGGTTTTCAGTTCTTAGCAAGTTTATTTCCTTTAAGCAGAGGAGTAGATAAATAAATATTAACAAGCAGCTGGGATATTTTGTATTTTTCTGCTCAAGAGAGTCCCTTTCAAACTCTACCAAGAAAGAATTAGAACTGCCGGGTTTGTGGTTCACTTGGTTTCTCCCTCTTTGTCCTTTTATGCAAAGCTCTGTGCTGCAGAGGACGCAGCATCTGCCAATGCAAATACAGGGCAGGCACCTGCTATTTCGCCTCTCGAACAGGAGCTTGTGAGAACTGCTGCAATGTTGGCCAGAAGGCATGAAAACAGTGAACTGTGCTCTGGAAGTCAGGCATAATCAGACAGACGATAGCGTGAGCGAGTTTATACGGTGATGTTAGGAACTAGAAGGTAACAGAGCATTGCACTAAAGTTATGTTTAAAATGCATCACCACCTACAAGCCAATACAGCCAGAGTACCCTGAGAACACCTTTTTAACAGGGAGGTGCAGTTGTTTATTTACTGCCAAAGACAAAGCCAGGGAAGTATCCCCTCGTTCTGCAGCGTTATCCTGTTCAAAAATTACTGTCTGCCTTAACAGTACAGCTGTCTCAGCTGAACAGTATTTCATTTCTATATTTCAAGATATTTCATCACTAAAGGGGAATCGTTCATAGATCCTGCTGTCACCCGGAGCAATCTTAGCTGTTTGCCTTTGCTGTCTTGGAATGCTGTATAGCATGATATCACTGCACGAGTGGATGATCTGTGCTCCTATATACTGTTATGTGACCTTCACAGCACATTTCCAACTCACTGAACTCTGTGGGTTTCCACTGCTGTATTAGTGGACTAACCAAATTTAGCTTAGAAATTAACAGGCCAAATTTAATCTGGATTGCACTTGTTTACACGGGGGAGGAATTTGCCCTTTTTTCCCCTCACTGGCCTTCACTGATCTCTTTTTCTTTCGTAGTCATCACCACTACGGTACCTACTTGTCGATTTATACGTGAGTTTAACACAGGTGTTTTGCAGTTTGAAGAGCTGACGGTGCACATCCACGTGCAACCACAACAGGTTACAAGATCACAGAGGACTGTGCCCTCTGTGCACAGTTCAAGTATGACGTGACATCCTCAAAACTACATCACCATTATTCTCTCGACAATCATCAGCCATGAGCAAGAGATGTTGAATCACTTTTCAAGGATAATAGATGCTGCCAGTCGCTGCGAGAGCTTTGTAGCTTGGATTTTTCTGCATTTCAGAATTGCCACATTGTCAAGGAGCGATGACGGTGTTAGGGGACCTCCATGTTCTGCTTCCCCAAAAGTGAGTTTGCTGCTCTGCAGGACTTCAGAGGTCAAATGAATTTTCACAGGCAAGGCTGTGTAAATCTTTCCCTTGCGAATCAAGATTAGTTTCCAGTACAAACCAGGCTGAGTGAGAACCACTGCTGCTAGTGGTTATCCAAGGTTTTGCATTAACCAGGCAGGACCCAGCAGTTGAGGATCCATCTCATCCAACCTGACAAGCCTGAGCAACAGATTTCCTGATGAAGCCCTGACCAAGCTTGTTACACTATTGTCTCACCCTTAAGGAGAGGAAGGCTGCTTCCCTTTGTCTCTGGTTGAAATAGATTGTGCCTGTTTCCAAGGCGATAAGAGATGCTCTGAAAAACACTATTTTGGAAATCTATAGAAGCTTTTGTAATGCTGTGCTCTAGTGATTTTATTAAAAGATAGTAGTAAGATGCCAAGATTCTTTAATGTCAGGGGTGTAAAGAAGAATTGGATTAAAATAGAAAGGCATTACCTCTGGTTCGGGAGTCTCACAAGCCCAAATCATAGGAAAATGGAGATTTAAACTCAATAAATAACTTGACCTGCTTTTTGTTTTCTGATATTCTTCCCAAGACATCTCTTGTTGCTCTGTAATGAAGGAAAGATGTTGAGCTAGACGGGCCATTGATAAGATCCTTTCCAGCCTCTCTGATGTCCTTGTCTCTCCAAACCAGGAGTAGCTGAGACAAATAATACTCACAGTTATTTTGATCATGTTACATGAGTTAACTGGTTCCATTGACAAGAATCAAAACAGGACACACATCTAACTGCGAAAATTTTTTGAAACATCCAAATGCCTTCAGAGCTGGACTGGCCAAAAAGCAAGGAGTTATCTCACATAAATATATGCAGAGTTAGGAATGTCTCGTCCTTTCACGCTAGAATGAAGTAGGAATATTTCCAATTGAAGAAATCTCATGTAGGGTCTGTGAGAAACCTCATGGCTGGGTGATGGTCCCAGGCTGGGACAGAGAGGTTTGTGGACAGGATAGAAACAAGCATTAAGTCACTAGCTGCAAATAAGCCAGGGCAGGAAGGTGAATGCAGCCACCCTCTGTGGTCACATCCTAACATCATGCTTTCAGCAACGTCGGTGTGACCGCTTTCTTTCTGTGCCTCTGCCTAGAACTTGCATCCTGCCTCGAAGATGTCTTCCTGACACATTTCTATGAAATACTTCAATGAAAATCTCACCCAACATCTCCAGAACTTCACAGGCAGGAGCTACAGGCACCAAACTCAAAGCCTAGGTCACCTCTGAACACACAGCTCTGGAGGTCGCAGCTCTGGGATGCTACTGGGAATGAGGTTACTCTGTGCGACAGGAAGGCAGAGCGCCGGGGTGGTTTACTGTACCGAACTGTAGCTGCACTGAGTATAAAATGAAACAGAATTTGCATAGCTCTGTTTCACAGAAAGCCAGTGACGGGGGAGGGGGGGGGATGGGGACAACAGATCTTGGTAACTATTAACCTTCTGACATCAGAAACCTCCGATGCAGCACAGAAGACTGCCGTCGCGAAATCCCTGATCAAGAACATGAAGCTCCTTCCCCTCTTCACAGCTGCGTCCTGCTTCACGCCCCCAGGTCCCTCTTTCTTTGTACTACAAGTGATGAAGTTTTTTTTCCAGATCACATGAGCCAGGATGAAGGGGGAAAATCCTGCCAGGAACAGAGATGGGCTGCAACTTGAACCTGATCAAGGGGAGATACAGAGCATACCCTGAGAGCTATATAAGAATGTGCTCCGCACAAGAGCAAACACTTTTTCAGGCGAAGGACTCTCATGAATCAGCCATGCATGTGAATGAAGACACCATTTCAAGGAGGCTTGGAGCCACTAACAAAAAATGTTTGTATTCCATCATTGCTACCCTTTTTGCGTTACTCATCTTTGCAATAGCCACCATCATGGTCTTAGTTGTTCAGAGGACGGTAAGTAATTTCTTATTTTATTCATTGGCTTTTTCTTTCTTCTTTTTTTTAGAAATTTTTTTTTCTTTTTTTTAACCTACTGCTTTCCAAAATATATCCTGGGGCCAGAAAAATCAGATGCTGCCTCCTGTTATAAACGCATACTTATGAATTAGAGGAGAGAAAGATGAAACAAAGAGGGAGAAGACAGAACTTTCTTAAAAAGAAGACCTTTCTTCAGAGGCAGCCTTGACTTCTAGCACACAATTTCTACTCTGTACATGAAAGTGGAAAGCTCATAATCCAAGATGCAAGCCACCCTCTGTCCCAACTAGTTAGGAAGAGAGGTGGAGCGAGAGATCAGTGCCTCAGTGTCTGCTGCCTGGTTTTATATGTGTCTTCTGTTGCTTCTACAAAGAGTGACCACTGTCCAAGACAGTCTGGTCTTGTCTGGTCGTGTCTACATGTGTTCCTCTGAAATACTGATAAATTTTAGTAATGGACATAGCACAAGACATTGTTATGTGTGACATGGTGTGGTGCAGTCTGCTGGGATACACCGTGATGTGGTGAAGCAGAGCTCTCTCAAACTACCCAGAGCACTGGATGCTCTCTTTTCCAGTCCTTCTCTTGGGTGTGATTTTTAATGCAAAAGTAGAGTTAGAGCAAGGATGATTGAAGGGTATAAATGAGGCAAGGTCTGACAAAAACAACTGCTCTCTCTGCCTACAGACATTTTTTTCCTTCTAAAAATACAGAGGATTGCTCTCAAATGGATCTGGGGTTGAATGGGGAATCAGTGAGACATTTACAGCCAGGGCAGAGGTACAGGTGGTGGTGAATATAAAAAGTGCATTTCTAATCTTACCAGGAACGTTGCCATGAACTTTCCTGGGGTAAAATGACAGGTTAGAAGTTTTATAGACTTTGAAATCTTACTGCATCTAAGTGCTGAAGTACCTCCTGAAGTACTATTCATAGAATGAAAGCCGTAACAAGGGGCTGCTGGAGGAAGTTGGCCATGGACAACAAAATCTTTCATCTCAATATTTTCTCTTACTAAATTTACCCTGTGCAATTTGTGTTTGTGTATGCACGTTATCCAGAAATTAAACCATGAATGCTTGACTGATCCGTCTTTAAGTTGCACCAGTGAAGAGTCATTTACCTGAAATCAGTGTTCTTCCAAAAAAGAAGCAGTTTTGGCACAATTAGAATGAGACATGGGAGTTCTCAAGTGATAAATAGGGCGACATTAAGGGAGATCTTTAAAATAACAGCCTGGGTAATCACAGAATTGCCACAGCTTTCCTATATAATGACATTTTCATTTGTACTTATTATGAAAGTAAGCATTAAATTACCACTCCATTGGGATAAATGCAGTTACATTAGTTGCCAGAGGAACAATATTACTGGAAGAGTCAAGGTTTTCATTTAAAAGAGTAATGACATTATTGCACCTGCTTTGGAAATGAGCTTGGCTGAAGGAGAAAGTAGGAAGCTGAGGTGTGTGAGAAACACAAATAAAATCGAGCAGCAATTTTATGCTGTGTGAGAGGAATATGGCAGTAAAAGCACAACTTTTGTTCTTGTTCTCAGGAAGCTGAAAGACCCCCAGTTCAAAGGCAGCATAGTCATTCTCCATCCACAACTGGTCTTGAATTTCCAGATCGGGGAACAGGTCTTGCTTCAAAACCACTTTAGCTCATGGTCACACTGTCAGCGTAAGGCTAGGCACAAAACTATAAAAACACAGTTGTGGTTGGGCTGAGCATCTTGTAGTATTGACTTCAGCAGCTCCAGGACAGGAGGCCTGGGGAGTTCTTGTACTTGGAGCCCCGTATATATCGGGTCCCGTTGCTGCAAGTAGTAGAGCATCATCAGTTGACTTAATTATTTTCTTTGTAACTTCTTAAGAGACAATGACATTTTATGTGATCAGCCTCTTGGCTCTCTCCAGATGTTGTCAGATGGATTATGCGAGTGATCCTTGACCACAGGGGCAATGGTGGCAACTTCACGCCCTCCTTATGCTGAGCTGAGATAGAAACTTTTATTCCCTCTGTTCAAAGGAGTGTTAGAGGGTCTTAGGAACAATGCAGGCCTTGTGACCCATGTCTCAGGTTATCACTGCATTAAGAGGAGGCTTCTGGTGGCAAGCAGATCACACAGTCCCCTAGCCCCATTGTAAGTACATGGAAGTTGGCTGCTTGTCCTCCTTTCGATGCATTTACACTTGTCTAGTTTAAGATGAAGGAAGATGCAATGGAAAGGGAAAATCAAACTGTGTAGAAACAAGTCATTCTCATTACCCAAAATCTAGCTGCTCTGAATAAAGGAAGTCCAACATGAAACACCAAAGCAAAAAAGCAACTGTGATTCCAAAGCTGCTTCTCTGAATCTAAGACCACTTCTAATACACACTATCACCCCACATTTTCCAACACCCCAAGAAATTTCTTTTACACCTTGTTTTCAAGAGGAGTGGCACATTAGCATCAGGCCTGGGAATTGTCATTTTTTTGAACTAAACTATGTTTTTTGGAAGTAACTACGTGCAGCGCTGAACTCAATTCAATTCTTCAGCTTTCATCTGCAGAAACCCTTGGTTTCAGGTCATTCAGCTGTCTCAGTCTTTCACAAGTGACTTTATTTTTCTCTGGAATAAGAACAGTCGCTGCATGATGGTCTGTAGCCTTCATATTTTCTTCTTAACACTGTTGTAATAGTGCTAAAAATGCCAGCCTTCTGCCTGCTGCACTTCACTGCTACTGGTTATACATACAGACACACATCTATGTAGATATTTATGTATATAGAGATATATATGTAAAATCAGTGAAAGAGTATGGGACAGAAAGGACTAGACAAATGTAATTTTAAGACAGACCCTCGCAAATCTTACGCTGTGGTGCAAGGTGTGCTGTATCAGACACCTAGGCCACCTACCTCTATCAGCAAATTCTGTGTGAATGTCCAAAATCCATAATCTGGGATGGTCCGTCACTGCGCTGGATTTTGTAGACTTCCCATTTTTAAGCTCTAAACTGAGTGGACAAATCTTTTCAGCGGAGTTAAGGCACCAGTGTGGCAAATGCTAAGAGTCAGTGTGTGTATTTATATTTGCTGATCTGGTCTTCAAGGCTGCTGGAGTCAAAAATGTAAAACCCCTTTAGCAGCGGGACTGCCATAACCAGAAATCGTTCCTGCAGCGCCTGGCAAAGTCCTGCACTATTTGGTGGTTTATGTCGGTTCAAAACCAATCTTGCCACCGGCTGCGCCAATTGGTGCCTGTTGGCCCCCTCTGGTGGGCAACCCTGAAAAGGGAAAAAAAAAAACCAAAACCCAAAACGCTGAAAATTGCCCCTGAAAGCAGATTTCCCACTCGTTAAAGACCACAAGAAAACTACCGGGGCATTTTAGAAGAAAACTGCGCTGTTCCAACTCTTGCCATTGGTATTCTGTACACCTCTTGTCTAGAGGTGTCACTTTAACGCGTTTTGTCAGGACTGGAAAAACTGAATTTCACACGGGGCTCTGTTTCCTGAGATGCTCATTCTCAGATCAGCTGCGGGGAGGGCGCTCCGCTTTCTGGAGTTTTGATGTCTAGTTTCAAACTCTGCCTCTTGGCAACTCAGAGCCACCTCCCTAAAGCACCGCCACCTTCCTTCCCCCTCAGCCAGGGACCGGTAATGATGGTTTGAGGCTGAGCAGAAACACGGGAGACCCTTGGGGCTTTTTTTTTTTCCCAAATGCAAAACTCCCTTGGAGGACAGCAGTCCAAAGAGCTCAGCCCCGCAGCGCTGCTGTGTGGACAAGCTCTTGGGAGAGCCTTGGACCTACTTCAACTGACCCCAGGCCAATTTCTGGGGGACTGTGGTTTCAAGGTGTGTTTTCTTGGACTTTTGAGAGGTGGACACACACTTCAGAACCCTCTCATTAAATGAATATTCACAGTTCTGACAAAGGACATCAGAATGACCCTCTCACAGCACCAGCCTGTCTCAGCTTGGGAAAATTTCTTGTAAAATAATTAAGGGAAAGAAGAAATTACTTTCACTGGCACCTGATTATTATTTTCTCTAATGAAGCAAACTCAAATTATTCTGCTTGCTGAGTAAAGACTGAGATCTTTCATCATCAGCACCCAGATCACTCCAGACAGGGGAAATTCATTGTCATGAATTCTTCCGGAGCTGGCGCTGTAGAATTTAATCTCTCTGGGCTCCTACTGCGTGCCTCTCTGCATTCCAAATTACAGCATTACATGCAATATCTTTTCTGTTAGAAAAGAAAGCAGCAATACCAGTAATATTTCAAAGCAAGCGCTAAATTTTTATTGGAATATCTACTCGATTGTCACTAAAATAAATTGCATTAGTATCTGCTGGTTTCACCCACTGGGAGATTTCTCAGGTGAGAACACAATACATTAGTACATTTTAATTTTGTTTCTGTTGCCCTGACTACGAAGCAAGCTGCGAGCCATCGGCCTCGTCCCGCATGCGGTGTCCGAGGGCGGGATGTAAGGCGAACACCTCACTGATGGTAATGTCTCAATCACATTACCAAACACTTCTCTACAGGCAGCAGTGGATCTGCTGCCTGATTTCATTTAGGATAATCTATCTGAGGACAGAGCATCGCCTTTCTCCCATGCAAAAATGCCTTTAATTCTCATTGGAGGTCAGAAATGGTCACACATTGCATTGGAAAGTAACGCTTCCCTGAGCTCTGAGTGCATGCGAGAGGGACAGCCCAGTGCAAGGGTCCAGACAGCAGATGGTCCTTGGGAGTGTTTTCAGCTGAGACGGTTCTCAGTCCCACATTACATGATGCGGTTGCATAGGATCCATGAGAGTTTGGGAGGGAGGATGTGGTTTAGGGGAGCAAAAAGCTGGGAAATGCCTGGTTTTTCAAATTACAGCTCTAGAATTCCGTTCAGCTCCTAAACCCATCAGCCTTCCTGCACAGCTTAGGAAGATCACCTGTAGAACCACTTTCTCTTAATAGATAACTCTCCCCTGTCTTACATAGGTGTGGGGAGAGAAAACAAAGAAATCAGATATTACAGATACCCAGACCAGGAAGCACCTATGCCGTTTCTGTCTGCAGGACACAGCATTTTGGCATTAGACCAAAGAACAACATTGTTTTGCTGGGGTCAGAGGCAGCTCTATACTTCAGCCCTGGTTGAAAACATGGTCACATTAGGCTGAAGTTTAACTAAAAGTATTCTTAAGCATTAAGTAGTCTTAAACATTTAAGGCTAGAACATTAAGTACCACAGACACCTGACTTCTCTCACTGTCCAACACACTCCTCCTCCCCACACCACACATTACCCTATTTACGCACAGAATAAAGTGCTTATGTTTTAAGGTCACTGTGGATGAAGCTGCCCCCCATCACAGGTATAGTCTGCTTCATTTCTCCCAGGACATTATTAGATATATATGGTCTGGCAAAGCTGGTGCCAGCTTCCCAGCTTTCTTCTCCTTGGACGTGTTAAATTGGTCCTGACCTGGTTAGCCCACAATTAGCCCAGGTAATTGGTATCAAGATAAGAGGAGCTGGTTTAGGCTAGCCTGAGCAAAAACCACTCCCTGATACTGAAATTGCCGTGGGTCTCCTGATGTGTGTGAGTGAAGGGATGTGACACAGCGTTTCCAGCATTGAGGCAATCTTAGTACCTTTCCTTTTAGCTGTTGGGAAAATTTGTCTGCTCCTCGAGGGCATTGCTGGGCGTTTATGAGCTGTCAGTGACTTTACTTGCGTGGAAGTAATATGCAAGCAGGCACAGGCTTCAGGGGTTTACGTCTGGGTGGCAGAGAGATGTGATAAAGAGAAGCAAGATCATGGATGAAGCCTACCACATCTCACTTGGAGCACACTTCCTGAGCAGTTTTCAAGCCATGTTGATTGAGGACAAGTCCCCAGGACATTTTGACCCTTGGGTTTACATCCCAGCAAGAAGTAGGAGGAGAGGTGAAGCAGGACAACACTGTCTCTCTCAGACCCATGTTGGGGCCTTAGAGCTCTTATTTTCATCCAGTCACTGCCTTTCCAGGGACGGGCACTGGCTCTCAGGGATACCCAGTCCCACTCTGTCCTACTCTCTCCAAGCTTTGCAAGCCGGAGGGTGAGATTTTCAGGACTTGTGCTTCCAAAACATCTCCACCAAAAGCCACACGCATTTCTTACAGCACTGAGAGAGTTGCTGGCTGTGTTGGAAAGGCAGATTTTCTACATTAGAAAAAAAAAGGGCAGCGATGAGGGGTGACTGAAGATGATACCTGGATGAGTGCAGAGAGGTTGTTGGCGTTCTTTGCTCTACAGCAGTCCCTCTCTGATCCGTGAGGCTCCATAGGAGCCATACGCTCTGCAATGCCTGGCGCTGGCTCCCTGTGCATCAGGCTGTGTATTGCCTTCATGGCACGCCATGGAAGCTTTTAAGATTCACTTTTAAAGCAGGGTTGTACTTGAATATGTGTATACACCAGAGTAACCATTCCTTCTCTCGCTCCTCTTTCAGGCAGCTGGTCCTGCCACGGAGAGCATCGCAAAACCTATCAGGACAGGTAAGACACCTAAACTGACTATACATGCCATTTGTCCTATCTGTAATGCAAATATTGCCCAGGATCCCAAATAAGTCAATTGTGCACATCGTAACATTTCACATACGGTCTCTTCTTGATGAAAAGTCAAGGTAGTGAAAAAAAAAAAAAAAAAGAAGAAAAAAGCTTTCAAATTACTCGGTACCTCCGGAAACCAGCGCATGGCTGAGGAAATAGCAAGTATGTCTGAAGCTGCCCTGAGGTGTCTCTGCAAGAGAGCCTTTTTGCCAAAGGATGTGAACATCGCTCTGACTATTAGGTCTTATGTTAAGGGCTAGCTCTTGCACAAGTGGGAGTAACATCCCCATCTTCACAAGGCACGGGTGCAAATGTGTTGGCACATATTTCAAAACAACTGAAACGCCTCCTGTACTCCTCTAGCCTGGAGCAGGCATGTGTTTCCTACTGGTTTGTGGGGAGAAGGAAGGGGCAAATGGAGAACAGCAGCAAGAGGCACAGAACAAGGAATTAAGACAGGCAGAGTATGAGCACAGGGAGGCCAAACTAGGAAAAAACTGTCTAACTAGACTAGCAGAGACAGTGTACCAAAATTCCGCTTTTCCTTAGCATAAATCAGGAGGAGCACAATTTGTTTCATTGACATTGCCTCCCTGGTTACACAACCCTTAACATAAAATATTTTGAGTTCTTGCAAAAGTTAATATTCAATCCTGGAGGCTAGGAGATACCATCACCTCCCAGTCTACACGTGGGAGAAATGAAGCACAGTGTTCATCTAGAAGCGTTCACAGAAAGGGAAATTGAAGGTCAAGGTCCAGAGAGCCCTAATCATGTAACTGTCTTTTCTGTATCTGAGTTTGTGCACACAACAGTTGGGCAATGCAAACTCTATCTTGGATAACTTTTGAGTCTGGGATTCTTCTGTAGAGGGCTTTTTTCAGCCCACAGGTCTCAAAGTAGTTCCCGCCTGTCTCTCTGTCCTTTCTGAGAAATCCCCAATTGTTTTACAATTCCTAGATTCCTAGAGAGATTTTCTTCTAGAAAACTTCTAGAGATGTTCTCTAGGACATTCTAAGCACATAATGTTTTCTTTCTATCAACCTAAGTAGCTCTTCAAGTCTTTCCATGTCCTTCTTAAGTCCTCTAGTGCTTTATTTTATATCTGAAGTTTCTCAGAAATAAAGCAGGGTCTGAATATACAAGGCAGATTTGGATAAGGGTGTTTGGATAGTCACACCACAGCCCCACTCTGGTGTGTTCCAAAAAGTCCTTAAAAAAAGGAGCTTTGCGAAATCAGCAGGTTGCAAATCATCAGCCTCGCTGCCCGTGTGTATCACCCATGGTCCCCCGTGATGGTGGAGACTCCCCAGCGGCTGCGAAGCGGTACAGCCCCAGAGCAGAACCTCCGCTCCTGTAAAACAGCGTAACCTCAGAGAAGTCACCAGAACCGCGCTGGTTCTCATGACTGCGTTTTGCTACCAGTTAGGGAGAGGTAGTGAAGCTGCCAGTGTGGAGTCTCAGCAAAGCACGCCTGATACTGGCATTCCCAGGGCAGGAAGGAGAGGTCTCACTAACCCCAAAGTGCATTGCGATCTGTCTCTCTATATATGTATGTACTTAAATATATTTTTTTTTTTAATTTCATATCAGGCAACCTGTGTGAATTGCTTTTTCTCCTCATCAATAACTGGCAGGTGCCAGGCGGGAGGAATGTGCTCTCTCCAGGAAGGCAGAAGATGCCGTTTCATTAGCCAGAAAACTTTCTCTCTTTGGGTCAATATCAATTACAGGCACCCTCTTGCACTGAATTCTGCTGCTAAATCTGAGGTGATGCCATTAGCGAAAGACAAAGGAGGGAATGACAGAGAAACCCCACAAGGCAGGAAGGGTTGCTGAAAGCTGTTTGCAGTGGGTGTAAGCGCTCTATCAGCCCACCCCTCGTTGCCCATCACTCTCTATTGTATGTCTCCGGCAGGGTAATGGAGCATTAAAGTGTAAGAGAATTACAATGGCCTTTATTTTTATCTCTTAAAATGCATAAAGCACGGCTAATTGATTCATATATCCCGGTGGGAAATTTACCGCGGGTCCCTCGGCTGGGAGCTGTGATACGCTGCCAGGCATCATTTGCTGCCTTCCAAGCAACCGCTGCAAGGTCCCATCCTGCAGCTGCAGAGCAGCAAGAAAGAGAAAAGTAAGGAACATTTCAGGTCGGGGACTGTGGTGAGGCTGAAGTTGATGTGGATTTAGATTCAGATCCGTGTCTGCCTCTCAAGCTGCCCACGTGTTGGTAGTGTTATTTAGGATTATAGAATGGTTTGGGTTGGAAGGGATCTTACAGATCATTTGGGTGTATTTTGTACCCACCTTACTCACAATGGGGCTTCAAAGCCCTGCATTGTAAACATGGGCAAGGAAGGAAAACAATCAGCGTTGCCAACTTGCCAGGTTGGTGCTCAGCCTTGCTCCAGCCCCGTGTCGGTACCGACAGGGAGGGCAAAGGTACCTCCTCGTGCAAAACATCTTGGAGGTGCTGGCGGGGATGCAGGACCGTGTGAGTGGGAACAGCTGAGACTCAGGCAGAGATCGTGTTTTAATGCAAATGGACAGTGGTCCAGACACGGCTACCTCTCTGAATTAATTTTGTAATATTAAACCAGGGAAAACACTATGATTTCATTTAGATTTCCAATGAGATTATGTTCTATTATTAGCTAAACACCAGTGGCCACTGAAGCAGATTTATAGAAGGTTTATGTCCCTGACTCAGCTGTCGGTCCTCAATGGATGGGTTTGCAGGAATCCGCAAGCCGTAGCTGAGAGCGATGCAATGTCAGCTAATTAAATGTTTGTGTGAAAAACAGTATCAATCTCCCCCGTATGCCTGTGCCGTTGTCGGTGGGGTACCTGAGCAACAGCGGGAAAGAACTAAATTCATCATGAACTAAATGTTCTTTCTGTGGAAATATTTCTCTGTGGAAACTCATCCATGTTTCATAAATATTGAACCACATACTAATGTGGGCCAGAGAGGTGTTATCGCTAGATTTGTTTTTCAGAGGGAGTCACAGAGAACTTTATGACTTGCCAAGGTGTAGAGAGGTTCAGCCCTCTTCATCTCCTTGCTGTCCTCTCCAAGCCTCTTTTCCCCATAAATGTTGTAATCCTGGACTGACGGCTTTTCTTGTTATTTTGAACCGCAAAGACGTGATACCAAAATCTCTTCTCACTTTTAAAAGGAAAAATCTGCAGATACATATGCACACACACACTATTTATAGATACTTTTACCTGGCAGTAAGATCCATTGGCAGTTGACGGACAGACCAGGAAAGGAAATCCGTCACCTCATTCACAGTTTGAATGGGAAACAGGTTCCCAAATAAAAATCTGGCTCCAAGAAATTAATATAATACAGGTAACATTGACATCCTTGCTACCCTACAGTAAGTCATGCTGAGGCCAGTGAGGCAAACAAGCCTTTCTGGATTTTCAGCAGTACCTCTGAGTGCAGTTTGGCCTTCTGCAACTAAATCCAGTCTCTTCCAGCCTGCAATTGTCCCAGTGCAACATTAAAGAAATTGCCATGTTATTAGTCAAAAATCCCATGACGGTGGGTTCTTCAGAAATGGATATTTCCCGTTTAGACTATATAGACTATATAGATTTTTGCCTTCTCACCTTCAGTACGTGTATGTGTTTGTGTGCATTTTGTGTAAGGTTCTGCTCGCTCCTGGGTCAGGGCAGATGAGCTGGGTTCCTCAGTTCAAAGAATTTTGGCAAGCCTGGGCTTGCAAATGTTAGAAGGAGTGCACAGGCATCCTCCTAGGCAAGCATCCGGAGGAAACTGCAGCTAGACAGATTCCAGCTAGTCATAACAGGGGCTGGTTGCTTATTTAATATAATAATGAGATGATCGGTATTGCTAAAAAATGCTGAAAGTTAGATCTTCTGTCTCTCCAATACTTAAAACGTTAAGTTATAGATGAATAGATATATAGATAGATAGATAGATGAACAGCTCACAAAATTATGTGACCTGTGCTATACTGATGAGCAGGCTAGAGACTTGAAGTATTTTGGCACTCTACAAGTTTCACCGTAGTCAGGTGCACGGTAATGAGTTCATAACAGGCTCTTCCTAAATTTGGAGGGGAGAAAAGCTTCTAAAGTTTACATTTTTGGAAGGAGGTAATGTTGAGTTCAGTCCCTTTTCAATGCACGGGACCAGAGTGACAGTCCTTGGGCTCTCAAGGACCAAAGGTGTGTGTGTGTGACAGGCACCGCCACGAGCAGAGCCCAGCTCTGCCCCTGAGCCCAGGAGAGAACCGTAAAATCATAGAATGTGTTGGGTTGGAAGGGACCGCTAAAGCCCATCCAGTCCAACCCCCTGCAATAAAAGCAGGGACATCTCCAACTAGATCAGGTTGCTCAGAGCCTCATCCAGCCTGGCCTTGGATGTCTCCAGGGATGGGGCTTCCACCCCCTCTCTGGGCAACCTGGGCCAGTGTCTCACCACCCTCAGGGTAAAGAACTTCTTCCTAATGTCTGATCTAAACCCACTCTGCCCTAGTTTGAACCATTGCCCCTCGTCCTGTCGCTACAGGACGTCACCCAGTTGGCGTTTGTCACAGCATCACTCAGCTGGGACGGTCCATCAGCATCAGCTGGCAGCTGATTGCAGGGCACTTAACTGGAAGGAGAGAGTTAAGGATGGCTATGGGGACTCCAGGTAGTGGCTGCTGAGAAATAAAATTAGTTGTGCTAACTCTAGCATGCTGACAGAGATGTATGAAATCACCTTGCCTAATTTTATAAGCTCTTAAACCCGTGGGGAGGATGGAGGAATTGAAAGCTGCTTGTTGCCTGCTTGTACTTCTTTACTTAGTAAAATAAGTTCAGGTTTTTGATCTGCTCCTGTGCTTGTCCACGCTCAGCCCCCAGCTAGCTGTAATGGCCTGCACACTGCAGAGGAACCTCACTGAGAGAGGGGAGTGGGATTGGACAAGCTTCAGAAACCCTATTTGAGGGGCTTTCCGTGTCTGGATAGCAGCACTTGGCACTCCGGCACGCCACTTTCAGCTCTTGGTCTCACTGCCCTTTGCCCGTGCTCCTGTTATACCCATCTCAGCGGTGGGAAACTGAGGCAGTCAGCAGCGAGGGGAGCTCCCCAGGCAGGGCCACCTCTCCTTGGACCTGGCTGGCAGCAGCCCAAATGTCCACGTGTCCTGCAGCCCTTGAGTTCCTCCTGGCTGGACGGGGTCCTGTTGTGTTTTGATGAGGCTCTTTCCATCCCACACCGCAGGTGGAAATCATGGGAGCGTCACTGAGGCTGCAACTCCTCTCAGTCCCATTTCACAGTCTGTGGCACGTCCCCTTTGTCTCGGTGGGGGAAAGCAGGGAAAAAGCTGCGTTAAGCTCATGGAAATAGTCTGTCCCTTTTCCTCAGGGCTGCACCCTCTGGATGCCCATCCTATGGTAAAAGGGGTCAGGAAGACAAAAGTGAATTATCTCCTGGTGGTTTCTTGAGGACAAAATAGCCCAAATGGCTTCCTACTAAGACTCCTTCCTTATCAGCAGGCTTCCTTAAAGCAGCCTGACCTGCAGCCCCCGTGCATCGCAGCAGACAATGAAACCAGTGGGGTCTCCTCGGTACTTAGTCCCAAACATGGCTTTGCTTTTCCTCCTTCTCACAGTATTTTTAAGCTCATATAATCCTATTGACTCCAGTGGGATTACTTCTGATTTACAGTTACTCGTGCAAAGCCAATTAGGCGATGTGATTGAACATGTCCATCGATCAGTCCTGGAACTCTAGTAATTTCAATCTCTCCTGGCTTCTGCTGAAATGTTTCAGATAAAAGAATTAACATGAGAAATAAAACTAGAAAACGGTTATAAGCTGCCTCAGCAGAGCGAGAACCGGAAATGTCTCTATAAACCATTTTTTTTTTTCCATAACTTGCCTTCTCAGAAACACAGCTGATGTCACCAAATAAATGGTTCAAACACATACACACACACACACACAACTTGCTGACATCAATAAATGTAAGTACAGCTTTGGAAATGCAAAGTGCAGCTAGATGAGTGAGGGGCAGATGTTGAGAAATGCCAGGAATATCCTGAGACAGCTCGTGGCCGGTGGGGCTCCCGGCAGCACCCGGTTCTCTGTGTGCCGGCACAGCACTTTGCTGGCTTGGCAGATGTTGCAGGGCTACAGCTTCCAAACCCTGCTTGAGCAGCAGGGGATTTTCTGCTTTAAAGGGTAAACCCCCTAAATGCCACCGTGTTTCTGTAAAACTACTCTCCCTTCTTGTAGGACACCTGTAACGCGAGTGGGCTCAGGGTGCTGAGTGCTTTACCAGAAGGTGTTGCCTCCACCGTAACAGCTTTAGTTTGAAATAAAGGCCAGAAGGGTTTTCTCCTATCCTACGCCGTATCTCCACATCTCTGTAGTGTCTGTGTACTCACTAAACACTATATTGACATGACTAAACATCAGGAAAGTAGGTTTTGGTATTTCTTTGGGGATTTCCAGTGCAGCCAAGGGACTTTGATACCCGACTTACTCATTCTTGGAGCGCAGTGAGCACTTACTTCCCTCAAAAGTGTTTCAACTACTGAAATCAGAGAAAGATTGGCAGTTCTTTCAAGATATGCACGGCTTCTTTCTTCAACAGTGAGTGCAATGGGTGCAATATCAACCAGGCCAAGTACAAGGTCCTGCACCTGGATCACAGCAATCCCAGGCACAAACACAGGTTGGGCGGAGAATGGCTTGAGAGCAGCCCTGAGGAGAAGGACTTGGGGATGCTGGTGGACGAGAAGCTCAACATGAGCTGGCAATACGTGCTTGCAGCCCAGAAAGCCAACTGCATCCTGGGCTGCATCAAGAGAAGTGTGGCTAGCAGGGCGAGGGAGGGGATTCTCCCCCTCTACTCCACTCTGGTGAGACCCCACCTGGAGCACTGCCTCCAGCTCTGGAGCCCCCGCTACAAGAAAGATCTGGACATGCTGGAACGTGTCCTGAGAAGGGGCACAAGGATGCTCAGAGGGCTGGAGACACCTCTCCTGTGAAGACAGACTGAGGGAGTTGGGGTTGTTCAGGCTGGAGAAAAGAAGGCTCCGAGGAGACCTTATTGTGNACCTTGGAGTCCCTTCCAGTCCCTAAAGGGGCTCCAGGAAAGCTGGGGAGGGACTCTGGAGCAGGGAGGGGAGCCATGGGATGAGATTTTAAACTGCACGAGGGGACATTTAGATTAGATATTAGGAAGAAAATTTTTACCCTGAGGATGGTGAGTCCCTGGCCCAGGTTGCCCAGAGAAGCTGTGGCTGCCCCATCCCTGGAGGGGTTCAAGGCCAGGTTGGACGGGGCTTGGAGCAACCTGGGCTGGTGGGAGGTGTCCCTGCCCAGGGCAGGGGGGGCTCTGGATGATCTTTAAGGTCCCATCTAACCTGAACCATTCTATGATTCTGTGATTCTATGTTACAAATCACCAACCAGTGACACTTCTGTATGGGATAGGCTTCTCCCTGATTTATCCATCCTCCTGAACAAGGACCTCTTAGAAATGAGGCCATGCAGATACTGCAAGGGTCTGGTGATTTGAATCTCTTTTTTTGTACCGTTAGTTTCAGGAATTCTATGAAACTTAAGATCCTTGTCTCACTCTGCATTTAGTAGAGTCCTTGTTTGTGTAAGAAACACAAAATATGTCATCTGATGTCATGGAGTAGCATCCAGGTTTAGTAGAACTCAATTTTGCTCATTAACCAGTCCTTCAGAGACCCTTGTAGGGTGGGTGACTCCTATACCAATTTTATACACTGAATCACAGGAAAAGGTATGTGATTTGTGTACCCTGGGAGAGAGGCATATAATTTGGTACGGCTTTACTGAAACCCCATACTTAATTCCTGGTATTCAGCTGCAGAATAAAACACAGGAAATTCCCAGTCTCCCATCTGAGCTCCTGTGCACATCCCTTCCATAGCGGCAGTGGGGCCGGGAGATGTAAAAAAGGAGAGCCAATGCAGTGAGAAATAATCATTCACCTGTGTCATGGTTTAAGCCCACGCTTGCTCACTCTGCCCAGTTGGGATGGGGAAGAGAATCAGAAACGTTAAAGTGAGGAAAAACTTGTGGCTTGAGGTAAAGACAGTTTAATAGGTAGAGCAAAAGCCGCACATGTCAGCAAAGCAAAACAAGGAGTTCATTCACTGATTCCCATTGCAGGCAGGTGTCCAGACAGCTCCAGGACAGCAGGGCTCCATCAGACGTAATGGTTAATTGAAAAAACAAACGCCGTAACTCCAAATGTTTCCCCTTTCCTTCTTCCCCCAGCTTTATATACTGAGCATGATGTTTTATGGCATGGAACGTCCCTTTGCTCAGTTGGGGTCATCTGTCCCAACTGTGTCCCCTCTCAACTTCTGGTGCACCCCCAGACCTTGCTGGTGGGGCCGTGTGAGGAGCAGAAAAGGCCTTGAGTGTTTAGCAGCAACCAGTGTGCTACCAACACTACTCTCATCCCAAATCCAAAACATAGCACTGCACCAGCTGCCAGCAAGAAAGTCAACCCCATCCCAGCCAAAACTATGACAACCTGTCTCTATATCCACTGGGATATTTTCCAGAATCCGTATCTTGTCTGTGTATCCATATGCCTGTGGGCTGCACGGGGCAGTACAAACTCAGCTCTCTACAAGCACAAAAGAAAGGAGGAATAATCAGTGCCATTCACTAAGTGACCAATAAGGTGAGAAGAGGAAAAGCCTCCACAGAACAATGGGAAGGTGAAATGTGGCTGGAAAGGAGGTGAAACACAAGGGGAAGCAGTGGGGTGCAGGGTCTGGGATGCAGGAGCTGGGATACCAGGATGCAGTGCTTGGATGCAAGGCCTGGGAAGCCATCCCAGGATGCGGTGCTGAGATGCAAGAAGTGGGACACTGGGATGTGGTGCTGGATTGCAGGTCCTGGGATACTGTTCTGGGTTGCAGTGCCGGGATGCAGGAGAAGGGACACTGGGGATGCAGAGCCTGGGATGCAGGAGAGGGGACACTGGAATACAGGCCCTGGGATGCCATCCCAGGACGTGGTGCCAGGATGCAGGGTCTGGGATGCCATGCTGGGATGCTGTTCTGGGATGCAGGAGATGGGAGACTGGGGGTGCAGGTCCTGGGATGCTGTTCTGGGATGCAGGAGATGGGAGACTGGGGATGCAGGGCCTGGGATGCTGTCCTGGGATGTGATGCCAGGATGCAAGAACTGGGATGCCATCCTGAGTTGTGGTGCCGGGANGACATTCCCGGGACACGCAGCCGCCCTCCGCACTGAGCCGAGGTGCCGGGGCTAGGAGGGGGGGGCGAGCCCCTTCCCCGCAGGAAAGCTGTCCCGGCTCCTCTGGCGGGGGGTTGGGGGGGTCTCAACAACCAGCAGCCTCCCCTAAAGTCCTGGCGACATCCACATTTTAACCTCAACGTTTCGGAAGCACCAAAAGAGCCATTTTCAGAAATATGTACCGCTCAACGCTGAAAAGCTTCTATCATTTCACCATAGAAATAATATGGTTAAAACGAAGCTTACCTGCACCTAATTTGTAAGACGGAGAATAAGAAATAAAATTTTTTGGACTGATAGCTGCAATCTACCAGAGCTTTAGACTGTTCTAAATTTACCAGTGGAGCTGCACTGCCGTGAATTCCCTGTGCGGATCAGATATTACGAGCCGAGGAGTAACACGCTGTTCTAGCTGCTGCCGCTTGTTGCTTTGGAGCTGCTGCTGCGGGGTTTGTCCATCCCGTACTTATAGCAAATAAGCGAGGTGCCAAATGCTGACCGCATTTTACAGTACAAAAAAAATTTAAATAAATAAATCAGGAGTGGTCACCTAATCTGTTGTTTCCTTCAGGGAACACCTCCGAAGAGCATTTAAGAATCCTACAGCATGTCCCGATCAAGAGAGCCGCTGCCTACGTGAGAGGTCAGTGGGGAGCCCAGTGGAGGGCAAGTGTTGGCAAAGAGAGACTGCAGAGCAGGCTCTTCCTGTCGTTCAAACTGCTGCCAGTGGCAAATAGCTTTTTGACCAAATGGGCATTTTATAGGAAAAAATTCCTTAGCTTTCCTGAAATGTGGGTGCATTTGGTAAACTCCCTATCTGATCACATAAACTTGGGGTTTTTTCTAATTTGATAAGAAAAAATAAAACCTTCCACACACAAACACATGAATATACATATCCATTATTTCCCTTCACATATTGCAGAAGACCATTTTACTGCATCTCCCTGACCTGCGTTTCCCAACAGCTGTGTAAATTGGAACTTTTTAACACCCCACCTCCCTGTGTGAACTCCCAGCCATCTGGTCAGGGCCTTTTCTTGGAGCTTCCTATAGGAAAACCACTGAATGGGTATCCCCGTTTGCCAGGAAATCCACTGCTGAAAGTCACGTAAGGCTGAATTCAGGTCACTAGAACTCAGTGGCTCATTTTAAAATTTGTTTGCTTTCCTTTCTAGTGTCCAGTCCAGTAAACAGTTCAAAACTGAGCTTGGTCGAGAAGGGAATTTGCGAAGACATCCAGTGCAAGAGTGATGAGGTGGTGATAAGGACACAAGGCCTCTACTTGATCTATTGCCACTTGAACTTGCATTTTCCCAACTGTTCCAACAGCCCCACCGACCTCAAGATAGAGCTCCTTGTGAACGACAAAGTCAAGAGGCAAACATTATCCACATGGTGCGCGTCGGAAACGTGCCAAGAAAAGACTTTTAAGACCTTGTTCCAGCTCCATTTGACACACCTGAATGTGGAGGACCGAGTATCAGTAACACTTAATCATCCTAAATTCTTGAATGAAATTTCTCTTCCCAATGAAAATGTTCTTGGGGTTTTGAGGTATAGCGATGAAATGTGAGCAGCTCTCTGACTTCCCACTGCTGCCCAGATTTATCTTTCTCTGAACAACAGTAGCCTGCTTTTACTAGGCAACACCTTGTTTTAAATTTCCTATCTTACCTCATCCCTAGGGTAAACAAGGAAATTAGTGAGTGTCCCCGAACGAAACCTAAAACACAGCAAGACCCACACCTGACAGATTCCTCTGGTTTGGCTCAGGGTAGGATTGTTGTTGGACTATCCAGTTTATAACCCACAGATCTGCCAATGGTTCCTCAAAACAATGCTGTGTAAACACAGCCTAAAATGTAACCAGAATATGGGAAGAATACACAATAGCGAGATTTTTTGGCTAATGGACTGCTAGCAAGGTGCCTGTGCTCGGGAGATGGGGAAATCTTTTTAACTGAATTTTACGAGTAGTGTTTTGACGTGGTCTTTCCAAAAAACTAAGAGTCAAAGACTGTAATCAAGGCTTTCTTTACAACTGTGGCATGCAACCACAACTCTAGGGTAGGTTGATGGGTAGATCACATAAAGGCAAAGATGATGAAATTATTGACTCTCTGGCTGGTAGCTAAAACTCTGGGGCAGGACAGAGGAGATATGGGACTTACAGGGTATATCTGTGCTGCATTCTGCTGTGGACTTTGTGCAATTTACTTCCAAGCATCTTCCTTTTCACTACTTACCCATCTTTTCTATTTAAATATTAAGCTGTCTGGGGCAGAGGCTTTCTATATGCACCATGCTCAGCTTCTGTTCTCAGTTGGGGTTTCTCGTTCTTTTCATAGCAAATATTAAATAGTAATCTAGTTGTGCCACCTAACAAAGTTCATTACGATACGTTTTCCTCGAATCCTGTACTGCCCCACAGCACCCTGAGTGACACCAGACCACACCGGTGCGTAAATACACCTCTAGCGCCCGCACTTTCTGAAAATCCAAGGTTCAGTTCTGAGGTCCAGACTTCCCCAAAGACAATTTCAGACCTGCCCCTCAGCTGAGAGCTGTGCTGTTTGCACAGTCCAGAGGATAGATGTTATCTGAGCTTCTTTGGCTGACTGGAAAGCTTAGATAATGAAGGATGAAAGAGCAATAAGTAACTTCTTACTCTATGAGTTGCAGTAACACAGGCATTTACTTGAAATGTAATTCTTAGTGTGGGGAAGGAAGGGACCAGAAAGTTAAAAGAAGTGGTAGCAGTTCACTCTTTCCTCTTTTCCCTTCATCCCTGAGATCCTACTAAGGTCTATTTTCATTGGTATTTGACTTTTTCCCCGTGCACACCTGTACTTTCTTTCCTTAACATGACTAGAGCTTAGTGACCTGTTCACATCAAAACATTGAGTCACAGATTTAGTTTCTGGCTTCAGAAGCTCAGTGTTTTATTTTTCAAGCTTTGTTGCCAACTGAGGTAGCTTAGCTTGGGAGAGCACACTCAAAATACCCCTCATAGTAGTAATTTGCTACTTGTTATGTCACCTCATGGTACGTGTCGGTGGGGTGACGAAACCTCACCTCTTGACCAGGTGACTGCAAAATACACGAGAAAGTTTCAAAGGGTCATGAGTAATTGATGTGAATCGTTGCTAGAGGTGCCTACATTCTGCTTTGATAAACATTGATGAAAATTTAAAAAATCCTTTTTGTTGGGGGGGGGGAAAGGAAAGAAGAAAACTTAATCCATGTTTTCTCTCTTTCTTTTCCCCTTAAAGAAAAGAAACTTATTTTTATAAGAGTCAGCTTACCTTGCCTATGCCATTGCAACCTCTACTGGGATCTCCTCACCCCTCCGGACACTCTGAATCTCTCATGTCTCTGAACAGGGTTTCTAACCACTCTCTGCCTCGATACGCACGACTAATGCTCAGAGAAGTTTAAGCAAGCCTGGCANGGGGTCTGGCATGCTGTCTTGGGATGCGGTGCTGGGATGCAGGAGATGAGACGGACACCAGGACGCAGGGCCTGGGATGCCGTGCCGAAATGCAGGAGAAGGGACACCGGGATGCAGTGCCTGGGATGCCGTCCCGGGATGCGGCGCTGGTTGCGGGGCCGCAGAGCCGCCCGCATTCCCCTGCGCGGCCGCGGGGGGGCGCGGTGCCCGCACGCCGCGGGACGGAGCCGCCGCCCGGCGCCCAGCGGCGGGGCAGCCCCGGG
>VXBO01006822.1:152958-169563 GCA_013400135.1 Rhinoptilus africanus
TGCTATAGGTTCCTACATTCTGCTGTGATAAACATTGATGAAAATTTAAAAAATCCTTTTTGTTGGGGGGGGGGAAAGGAAAGAAGAAAACTTAATCCATGTTTTCTCTCTTTCTTTTCCCCTTAAAGAAAAGAAACTTATTTTTATAAGAGTCAGCTTACCTTGCCTATGACATTGCAACCTCTACTGGGATCTCCTCACCCCTCCGGACACTCTGAATCTCTCATGTCTCTGAACAGGGTTTCTAACCACTCTCTGCCTCGATACGCACGACTAATGCTCAGAGAAGTTTAAGCAAGCCTGGCAGTGAGGAATCATAGCTCCTGAATAGAGAAAAGGCAGCTAATGAATGAAAATACGCATTTACTCACACATACCACCCCCACCACCTTTTTCTGAAGGCTTTGAATTGAAAGAGAAAGACCATTCTTTAAAAAAATAAAGCAGCTCTCTGCATAGGATGATTTTATTCTATTATTTTGCCAGATGGAGAAAATCCTCACAAAGCAGAGCTAAGCTTCTCAGCCCCAGGCTTTTTAATACCACAAAATAAAGCAATCCGGCCTCTACTCCATCGCCTCTGAGAAATAAGAATAAATTATAGCCATAAAGAGAGCCCATTAATAGTGTGCAATTTTGCCATCAGTTATAAAAATGTTAAAAAGCTTTCACTGAAACAAGGCCCTGAGCCAAGCAGCAGCCTCCTCTCTCTCTGGCAGACTCCAAGTCACCTCATTCTTTCATCCTTTTTCCTTCTCTTATTTCCTAGTTGTTGGTTTGCTTTTTTTTTTTTTTTTTTTTAAGCAGGTCATTTTTTACAAAATCCCTCTACTTAAAAAAAAAAAAAAGAAAGAAAAAGACACGGTCCAGGCTGATCCTTCGCACAATGCCACGTCTTTTCAGCAACATCCACAGCAATGCACTTTGGGGAATGACCCATTCCCACGGTCTCAGCTTTGTCCCCGCGAGCAGCAGACGAGCTTTTCTACAGGAGGGTCCGCAGCTCTTCCAAGGAGCGTCTCAGACCTCCAGAGCCTGCCCCGCGTCCCCACCGCAGTGCTGAGGCCGTGAGAAAAGGGGGGGCACTACCAAAAGCGCTGAAGTCACGGAGAAATGGGGAAAATTCCTCCCCTTGCCCTCAGATGTGGCAAACGTGTGGCTTTCTGTGCGTATGCTGGATTGCTAACTTGACCAGAAACAGGAAGCACCAGCAATCTCACAAGCAAGTCTGCTCTGTTGAGGTTTCTTGGCCCTTCTCAGACACTGAACACTCTTAAACTGTTTTCTGCTCGGCTAAGAAGCACCTATGGGAGTTAATATATGCCGTTACTCATAATCGTGTTTGACAGGGGAAAAAAAAATGCTTATTATTGGCTTAATCTGGCTGTTGTTAATTGCTATAGAAAAATTTAATAGGAATTTAAATAGAAGTCAAGTCAATGCAATACACTTCCATCCAAGCTCACCCGGGGGCAGCAAACCAAAATCAGATCAAGTTGAATATCAGAGATTAGGGAGTTGGATCTCAACTTCACCAAAGCTGTGAAGACTTTGAAACCAGGGCTGCAATTAGACTTCACAAGGCCTGATGACACCTCGCATGAAATTGGCCTGAACCCACACTCCTCAAAGCTCAGATCTGAAAAATAGGTCATGGCTTATCTGACACAGATTCATTATTTGGGCTACGCAAGCGCTTACTGAGGGACTTGGGAGTTTTGCATTCACTTCACTTCTGGTTTTGTTTCATTTTCTTTTCGTCAATGCTTCCCACAGGGAGGAAATATCAAAGTCACTTACAAATCTTTTACTGTGCCAGGAGGCAAACCAGGGGCTGTGCGCTGCCTAAAAACGCACAGCGGTTGTATTTTTAAAGATCCCACTTGGATCAAGAGTACACTGACTGCCTTCTGCAAGGTGACTGCCTGACTCTGCGCTCCTCCTGTGTGCTCAGATTCCTTTGGAGAGCAAACAGCATTCTACAACATCCTTATCAACTTGATCATGCTCTTAAATTAGTATTATTATTCTTTATAATGTTGTTAGATACAAAAATTACAAGCAGCTCTATGTTTTTTCAAGCACCCTGGAATTAAAGTAAGAAAGGGACTAGTCAACACAAATAACCAACCAAAAAGTAAAATAAATAAGAAGCCTTAGCTTTTTGGGACCTCTCACTGGGCCTTGCTAACAGGTGTTTAAAAACATGAAGTGATACAACTTGTGTTTGGTGTGAATAGCAAGGAAAAACCTCAAAGCAAAGGCAGCTTCTGTAGGAGGAATAACTGTAAAAACACAAATTCTGACAAGGAACACTTGTGACAGCAGGAGTTGCACTCAGTGACCTCAAAAACCTCTTTCAGCATTGGCTTTTTATGGTTATAATAGGCTCAATTTTAAGAAAGTATGATGGACACAGTCTTGGAAAAATGTTCTGGAACATTTCTGTATTCTGCAGCCATCCCCTCCTCAGCCCCTCCCAAGGTACCTCCACCGAAGTGGTTTAGATTCCCCATTTCTCTTTTCAGCATTGAGCCCAGGAGCTCGGAGGTTTGGGGTGGAGGAGGGGAGAGCCCCAAGAAGGGCAGTATGGCAGGTTCTGAAATTCCGGTGCTTCCAAGGAGAGTGAAGGCGGTGAGCCCCCAGAGCCCAACATCTGCATCAGGGCCAGAGCATCCCCCCCTCCACGCTCAGCATCTCCTCTGGGCTGCGAAGGGCTCGCTGCAGGCAGCATCCTCCCGCCTCTGTTGCAAGACGAAGATGTTGTACACCATGGGTAAAGTCATCAGCTTATCCTGCAGTATTGGCACACCATTTCCCTTCAGACATGTCCACAGCAGCTAAATTTAGGATCACTATTTCCCTCTATAGCCAGTGTGAAGCAAGAACCCGCAGGAGGCGAGTCACAGCACCCAAAATAGCTGCTACATAAGACAGCGTCAACTGCTGAAGGAGCAGAGGAGCAGTCAGTCCAGTCACCGGGTCCTCGGTCTCAACAGCTTCATTCAATTCAAAATAATTATAAGATTATTTAATCTGTAGATTTATAATTTATGGAGACTTTCTACTGATAAACTATGAACACTTTCTACAGCTTCCCACAGAGTGCTGCCCGTGCTCTGAGGCTGCGTGAGGCCGGTGGGAAGCCCACGGCTCTCCAGCAGAATAAGTTTGTAAGGTAAAACACAAAGGCCAACTAAGTTCTTAGATTTGTGGACACAAAAGAGTAAGATTTTCCTGCTTAGGTCATTTTCATTCCCACCAACACCTATCGCTTGGACTTGTCCAGAACTGATAGCGGGAGAGCAACATTTTGGAATTAGGCACCAACTCAATGCTTAGGGTTTGAAGAGAATGTTTTCTCATCTAAAACTGTTTAGTAAATATCTGACAAGTTTTTGATCCCTTCAGTTTACATATTTTTAATTACCTTGTGTTTCTGTTATTTTGCATCTTCCCCTCTTTGCTTCTATTTTTCAGTTTCTATTTCTGTATAAAAATGGATGGGGAAAAGCAAAAAAAATATAAAGTAAGGGCGGGCGGGGGAAAAGGAAGGAAACTAAAGAAGTGTGAAGACCTGGGGAAAAAAAAACAAAACTGTTTGAACAGTTAAATGAGCTCTACAGAAGCTCTGACTCCAAGGATGCGAGTGAATATTGGCACGTGCAACAATCTGAAAATAGGTATTTCTAAAGCTTATGCTTTAGAGGGTGAATAAGTTTAATGCTTAAAAACGAGAATTTTATGTAATTTTCTAACACTTTATATGAATGTAATTCCGGGGGCTTCAACCAAGTTCCTCAAGCTTGACGGTGGTAGAAGAGCAGAACAACTGCCTCTGGCAAGCAGAATTGTGTGCAGTATAGCAGAGCCTTTATATTTAAAGGGTATTTTTTTCTTGTATAAACCTGACTGTGTTGTGAGACAGTTCACTGGGGGCTTCAGCAATAGACACATATGAAACGTCAAAATAATATTATCATGTAAAATGAAATCGTTCTGTGTTAATTATTGCAGTTTAAATATTGGGGGCATGGGTGTTTTCCTGAATAAACAGGTCTGATTCGTAACACAGTGGTGAGTGTGCCTTTAATCACCTTCAGCTGTATCACAGAGCATGTCCCCAGGGAGATATCTGTACAGACCTGATCCTGCAGCCCACCCAAACCCAAACCTATTCCTTATGGGCGACTTCACCTGATGCTGGACCACAGCAGCCCTCTGGGCTACCTGCTCGGACAGGAGGCCACAGCGAGCATCTCCCCTTCTCCAGGAGCATGGACCCTCGGAACAGCTGTAGCATCATGCGTGCACGGGTCTGCTTGGTCTTTTCCTGACTGCGGTCCTGAGGCTAGGGAAATGCTTATCCAATGCTGGCTGGTTTAAATGTGTTGTGATGATCTCTTGGGGTGCATTAAAAAGAGCGTGGCCAGCGGGTGGAGGGGGGTCATCCTCCCCCTCTGCTCTGCCCTGGGGAGGGCACATCTGGAGTGCTGAGGCCAGTGCTGGGCTCCCCGGGTCAAGGACAGGGAACTGCTGGGGAGAGTCCAGTGGAGGGTACAAAGATGATCAAGGGCCTGGAGCATCTCTGTGCTGAGGGAAGGCTGAGAGCCCTGGGGCTGTTCAGCTGGAGAAGAGCAGGCTGAGAGGGGAGCTCATCACTGCCCAGCCATAGCTAAAGGGGGGGTGTCAGGAGGATGGGGCCGGACTCTTCTCAGTGGTGCCCGGGGACAGGACAAGGGGGAACGGGCACAAACCTGACCATGGGAAGTTCCACCTAAACTGGCTTTACTTCACCCTTTAAAAGGATCAGTCTTCTAGCTGTCAGTGTCTAATAATCGCTGCTAATGAAGTGTATCCTTGACAATTAATAACATTCTAGTGAATCTGCTACAATAAATCATATTTTTATTTTGTTACAGTCCTACTGATGGTAAATCTCAGGCTTCATTAAAGCAAAAAAAAATTACCTTTTGAACTGCACATGGAATGTACCTCATGGGGTAGATTATTTATAAAGCTATTTTCTTATTTCTTTATCTTTTACAATAAGGAAGTGATTTTGTCTTATCTGCACAGCATTTAACATAAGAGGACTTGTAGAATGAGTCATGTCTATTGTGTTTTCTTATGGAAACTTTTAGTTGCCATTAGTTTTAATTTTTTTAAAAAAAAATCTGCTTAAGTATTTTTTTGATCTTTGACTGTTCAATTCCTGTTATCCTTTGAGTGAATTTATGTAATACCTGAACAAAATGCACGCTGAAGTCCTTGTTGCTTATTGAGTTTTTCGACCTTTAAGATGAATTGAAGTTATTCAGAGTTTAAAAACCCCCTAATCTGTATGGTAATGAAGGGTCAAATTTTAAGGAAAAGCTCAAGTGACTCTTTAAAAATACTGACATTAGGCAAACGTACGGTAGTGAATTGTGCATATATGCCATGACCCAGAATTGCTTAGGCACCTAAACTCACACACTGTGTCTGTTCCTGCTTAAAAACACTCAAGTATTTAAGCGGTCACATATTTTTAAAGCCTCTTGGTTGCATTTAAGCACCTGCCTGAAGTTAGGTGTACACTGAAGTGTTCCTCTGAGTCAGAGCAAAAGTACTGAACACTTTCCAGGAATGAACTTCAAAACTTTAATTAATATTAAACTAAAATGTTTAAATAATTAAATCTTCATGTGGACATTTTATTCTCATCTGAGAAAAGCAAAAACCTGCCAAGCACTGAAAGTTCCTGCTAACTTTCTGTAAACTTCTCTGTATCTGTGAAACGCAGATCTGTTATATTTACGGGCCCTGTAACATCAACTCTGGTACTTTCAGCTGCCCGGATTCCAACACCACTGACTCCAGGCAAACACAGAGTCAGAGCCAGCCTTTTGCCCCAGTAATTGCTGCACAACCTCATCCTGCTGCTTCAGGTCTGAGCTGGGCATCAGGGTACCAGCCCACCGCCCCCATCCACTCTGAGGTGTATTTCAGCTCACAGAATCACAGGGTGGCAGGGCCCTCTGGAGATCNGGCAGCCTGGGCCAGGGCTCTGCCACCCTCAAGGGAAAGAAGTTCCTCCTCAGGTTTAGGTGGAACTTCCCATGGTCAAGTTTGTGCCCGTTGCCCCTTGTCCTGTCCCTGGGCACCACTGAGAAGAGCCTGGCCCCATCCTCCTGACACCCCCTGTCAGTATCTATAGGCATTCATAATGTCCCTCCTCAGCTGTCTTTTTTCCAGACTAAAGAGACCCAAATCCCTCAGCCTTTCTCCATCAGAGAGATGTTCCCGTCCCCTCAGCATCTTGGTAGCCCTTTGCTGTCCCCTCTCCAGCAGTTCCCTGTCCTTCTTGACCCGGGGAGCCCAGCACTGGGCTCATCACCATCCCACCAGTGACCACTGGATATTGCGTGGACCTCTAACATGGGATTTTTCAGTTATTTTTAACATACTGTATGTATATGTCCTTGTTTCAGCTAGGATAGAGTTGATATTCTTTCTAGTGGTTGCTATTGCAGATTTGGCATGAAAGGGATGTCAATAATGCATACTGTTTCAGCTGTTGCTAGGTGATGTTTATACTAGTCAAGGGCTTTTTTCAGCTTCCCATAGAAGCTGACAAGGAGCACAGGCGGAACATCAGAATGGCCGGTGGAATATTCCGCACCATAGACATCAAGCTCAGTGCAGAAATGGGGGTTGGCCGGGGCGCGGGACTCCATGGTCACTGCACAGAATGAGCTGGGCAACCAATTCACCAGGTGGTGAGAGTGACTTACGTTGTATTACTTTATCTTATATATTCTTTTACCGTTATTATTGTTCTTTTTCTGTTATTGTTCTATTAAACTGTCTTTATCTCAACCCATGAGTTGTGTTTTTTCCCTTTCCCCTCCTTTTCTCCCTCTTCTCTCTGCCCTTCTGGATGGAAGGGGGACGATGCGAGCGGCAGCGCGGTCCTAGCTGCCAGCTGGGGTTAAGCCATGACAGCATATCAACACCTCATTGCTATTAAAGATCACATTAAAACCTTGTAACTCAGAAACCTCCTGAACTGCAGTAACTACAGACTAATTATTCAGAAATGTGAGGGGGAAGAATTGGTCCTTTTGCTGGTTTTTAATTGATGTCCTTTATATCAGAGTGACACACTCTTGCTTGGCTTTCCTTATTGTGTTCCCAAAGTGAAAATGACTCATGCGTCCCTCATTTGAGGTGTCATAGCTGGTTTTGTTCAATTTACAGACCATTTCACATGTTTTATCTCCTGTTGCTATCTGAACCATTCACCAAAACAAAGGCAAGTGGGTAAATATAGGGAGGAAACATCTGTGACTAAAAGGTACACAGAGGAAACTAAAGAATGAAAGAGAAAACAGTGAAATTCGGGGCGGGGGGAAGCCAAGTTATACACTGCTCTACTTAATTGTGAGATAATTCAGACAATCTGGTTTTATACATCAAAAATCTTTCTTAGAAACTGTCTGGTTTTTACCATATCACCCAAATCCTGTCAAACTGACAAAATGAACATGTTGAACAACAGTCACCTCAACACATAATCCAGGAAAAATACTTAAATTCACTCCCATTCATCAGCAAAAATTCCATCTTCTAACAGCAAGGAAGTTTTTTCCTTAATGGTTTTTAGAAGTTCATATGATACAGTTGATTTATCCTCCAGGATTCTAAAATATGTGGAGCCTACTTAGATCAAATATATACATCCCTGTTTGATGGGGATCTGTATTACTGAATATGGAAACTCATATCATTCATAATAATTTTTTTTTTCTGGAAGAACAGGCTCCAAAGGGGAAGAAAAAGATCTGTTTCTCAAATCCCCATTAGCAATTGCCCATCAGAGAATCAAAATTAATAGATTATGTTATAGGCAAAAGGGAATATCACCTGAAAGAAACTGCAATCGATTTTTTTTCCCAAAGCTTGCAGGGCTCAGTCCCACAAGGAAGATCAATGTCCCAGAAAGTGCAAGCCACAAATTTTTGAACAAAGCCACTCTTTTTTCCTGGAAAGTACCAGTTTCACTGAAATGCTTATCAGCAAAAGCTGCCAGGACCAGGCTGGAATTTCAGATCAAAAAAAAAACCAAGACCAAGACACTAACACAAAATATCCAGGGGATCTGTCTGTTCCCAGAGGCAGGACCTGGCTGCAGAGCCGTACACCAGGTCCCCTCTGATGGAGGAATGCCCCCGCAGACAGCCCCCGTCCCCGACGCTATGCTCCCCAGTACCACCAGCACAGCCCTGTCGCTCAAGTGTTAATTACTGTAAGAATTTAATCGTGACTGATAACACCCTGTTGGGTTGTCCATCTACTTGGTTGCAGAGTAGATGCTTCCTTGCTAATAACAGGTTATCTCTAATGAGCACAAAAGCGCTAAGCGAGGAGTTAAGTGCTGCAGACCAAATCCGGGAGCTGCTGCTCAAGGTGCCTCACACAACTCCTCTGTTGGAGGGGCTGGCGGTGCAAATATTACTGATTTCACCCCAGGGAACCAGAAGGCCTTATTCCCGTACCAGAGGTCTAGTAAATGGGTTTCACTTATTTGGTTTGGAGTTTTGGAGGTGATGGAAGAATCTCTGAAGGGAGTCCTGGCGAGCTGCAAACTCTTGCAACACACAGGAGTGATTTTCAACCCAGTCCGTAGCTTTTGGAGTCTTTTGGAAAATCCATGGCTATGTAACTCCCCAGAGAAGGCGGTACCCATCCCTTCCGGATTTTGCGAATCATTCCTTTGGAAGAGCACCTGGAACAGCATCAATCAGCTACACCGCACCGAGAGTACTCACCCTCACTCACATTCACACTTATTTTCCAGCTATGCCTCACTCTCTTCCTGACATCAGCTTCTTACTCCTCTCTTAAAAATGTAGAAATCCCTGGAAAATATGTTCCAGTCCTTTTCTTTGCTATTTTATTTCATAACACAGAAAAGTGGAAAGTGCAAGGTGTTGGCCAGGGCTTCCTCTTTCCATTTCCTCAAGTACGTTTCTCTCCTACGCTGATTTGCGTTGTGCCAGTTCCAGTCCCTGCTACCTTCCTCTTCGGCTTCTCGGGAAGTGTCATGCAACTGAGAGGCATCTTGTCTCGACAATGGAGACAGACAGAAACTCTTTTAGCAGAAGGACACTGGGATACAACTGCCTGCTTCCTCTAAGGAGAAACTTTTGTAGGAGTTAAAGAAACAAGAAATTAATTATTTTTGCAAATTGAAAAGAATCCTCTTTTAACTTGCTAGATCTCAGGATGGATTTTGGCTGGGGTTTTCCAAGGAGTCCAAAATAGTGAATGTACAGCTTTCTTAGAAATTCACTGACATTTGAACAGCAGCTTTTAAAAAATATCATATTCCTGTTCATTCCCAGCTCTGCCACTGCCTCATTTTGCCTACACCGACCTGAGGGCAGGGTTTGTCTTGGACATGGTGCTGGCATCAGGCAATGGCAGTGTTGGATGTTGGTGGTACAACACCCACGAGGGGTGAGGATGTGACAATGAGGATGTGGGATGTGATCCCACCCCTGGTGTGAGGCTGTGGCCATGCCAGGAAAGAATCTGGGACCAACGATACTGCTGCCAGGCAGGCACTGTGGCTAGCCAGACTCACCTGCAGGCAAGTGTTTTCCTGGCCCATATTAAGGCTTACTTTGCCTTCCCATCCCTTAGCAGATCTAACACTATATCCTGCTGCTTATTTCTGTTCCATCTCAGTCCATGCTTTGAGAGCACAAGACAGCAAAGCTGGACTTGGGATCCAGTCGAAACCCACGTTCAGCGTGTAAATGCATCCTCTGCAAGCCCTGTCATGTCAAGGGCAACCATTTCAGTCGCTCTCCATTTTCACAAGCGCTGCTTGAGGTGTATCCTTGCCCTCACTGTCCTCCAAATGTGCTTTTACAAAATGAGCTACCAGCTGTGAAAACATTTGGCTATATCCTAGCTGAGGTTTATGTTTCCTGATCCACAGTAAAACGTGCCTAACATTACTTTAGTTCTGCATCATCAGACAGAAGCTCCAAAATGACAAGCAGTGACATCAACAGAGCAACTTATAACAATGGCAGATGTATTTGTAGAAGACACAGAAGGCTTTAAAGGGCAAGTTTTCAGTATTGGGTCTGCATGAACCCCCATAGGATATGGCCCCTGGGACTAAAGTGGTATAGGCAGTCCCCATGGGATCACTGATCAGGACCCAAATATTAACTGTGAAAGCAAAACCAACCCAGCATGGCAGCTTAGACTTAAGATACTTTGGAGATATTTCAACCGTACATCACATATTGGATTATGTACCTCAACCGCAAATAAAGAGATGCCTTCCAAGGAACAAATCATAATGAAAAGTTTTGTAAAGAAAGAAGTTTAATTCTGTGAATGTCTACTTCACTTCTTAGGCTGAAAGTTAAATCGCAGTGCATTCCTCTATTCAAAGTGTTGCTATTTAATCATGATTTCTGACATTCAGAAGATTTCAGTTTAGTTGAAATAATTTCATCTTGACCTGTGTGGTGTCAGAAATTAGGACTCAATATAACGAGAAAGATGGAGCAGTCAAAAAAGTCTAACCTTTTTGCTGGAAATTAATTATCTGTATCATATCACAGAAGGTCTTTCAAATCCTCTTCTAATTATTTCCTAGAAAATATTAAGAAGAACTAATCACAGGTCTTAAGCAATCATAAGCACTGAAAAGACTGCTACCAACTGCCCCTGGAACTGCTGAATGCCCTAAACCTCGCAAACAATATTTCTGCATTATTCATGTGCATTGTTTCCATCACTTTCCTTGCCCTTTAATTTTCTTTTTTATTACAAAAAGGGAAAAGCACCTCTCCCTTCACAGTTATCAGACCTCAAGCACAGTTTTCCAGCTCAAGAACCACTTGGATTTTCACACTTTCTCCCACAAAGTCCCCAGGCTGCCTGAGTTGGTGGCCCAGCAGCAGAGTTGCCACAGCACCATGTGAAGTCATACCAGCCCAGGCTGCACTTGAACCCAGAATAGCAACTTTCCTCGTCACTTCTTGGCTGCAACACAAGCTCAGCACATCATTTGTTTGTGGCAAGTCACTAATGAAGTCACGCAGCCTGATATTCATTACAGTCAAGCCTGGACATACCAAGGCCATGGTGAGGTGGGGAAAACCCCTAGAGCTGTGCCTTTCCCTTCCCCTGATGAGCCAGATGTCACCACCAGAGAATTTCTTCGGGACCACTGGCATTTTTCCTGTGGCTGTTGTGGGTCTCCACAGTGGGAAGGAAAGAATTTTTTGCACCCTGTCCCCCGTGCATGCCAACAGGTGCCGTGGGTCAAAGGGAGCCAAAAGATTAATTGGCAAATCTTGATTACCAATGCAAGGCTCTAAAAGAGACCCTGTAGTTTTCCAGATAAACCAAGAAAAACCCCAGACTGATTCATACAGTGAATCATTTGGGTGAGGAATGGGAAGAAATCAGTCAAGGTAGATCACTAAGCAGTTATTTTTGTAGACATTTTGTCAGGCATAGAGGTGGTTGGAGCCTATCACAGAATCACACACAGAATCACAAAATAGTTCAGATTGGAAGGGACGGGACCTTAAAGATCATCTAGATCCATCCCCCATGACCTGGGCAGGGACACCTCCCATTAAACCGGTTGCTCAAAGCCTCATCCAGCCTGGCCTTGAACACCTCCAGGGATGGGGCATCGACAATTTCCTTGGGCAACTTGTTCCAGCACCTCACCACCCTCACAGTAAAGAATTTTTTCTTGATATCCAATCTAAATCTCCCCTCTTTCAGTTTGAAGCCATTACCCCTCATCCTATCATTACACTCGCTGATAAAGAGTCCCTCCCCATCCTTCCTGTAGGCCCCCTTTAGGGACTGTCACAATTCAACAGCAAGGCTTTCATGGCAACCTGCACACCATGCAGGAGAGGAGGAAAGTCCAAAATCTCTGATCATCTCAGTGGTGGAAAGAGGCCTATGACCAAGTCTTGTGCAAGTGGAAGATGTGTTTGAACGCAGGCAATGAAGAAACCTGTAGTCTCTGATATAGTAACATTTGACCTCTCCAGGTACTACTCCTCTTAAAGCAAAAAGTGACTAGAGAATGAGTGTATCATAACAGAAGTGAGCCAGTAATTGCTACGCAGTCTGCCAATAGGTTGGTTAAATGTGCTCTCTTTTTTTCAGGCTTCATTCCGTGACGGAGGAGTGGATGATACTATCTTTTTCCCACTTTCTTCCGAAACCGAACAAGGAGCTCCATTACGAAGAAAAGCGGGGTGAGAATCACCAGGGGTAAGACCACAAGCCCAGGAGCTAAACCAATTTGCCTTACATTTCCCGCACGCCCCGTGTATGCCTGGCTGCTTGCTCAGGATCAAAGAAAACAACTTACATAATCTCCTAAGAGCACAGTGACGTCCTCACAGCGCAGGTCTTGCTCATTCCTATTTCACCATGTGTTTAGACATGCCTGTGAGATTCAGCATCTAACTCCTGCTGCCTTCCACCATGACCACAGTGCCCCGAAACAGCTTCCCCCCTTTTCCAAGCACTTGAAATATTGAATAAAACAGAATCTTCACCTTAATCAAAGATGCAGAGGAACAGCCAACAACCCATATGACGTTGCTTTACGTTAATATTTTCATGAACCAGCGCAAGACCTCAAGGTCCTATGACATTTCCCATCATAGTTTCTTTTGTTTGTGCCTGAGTCTGCACTGTGCACATTAAGGAGCCTTGCACATGCCTCCTGGTGCTCTTGATCTCTTTCAGTGACACAGACGCTGGGCTCTTTAATCAGAAAGACGACATTTGGCCAGGCACTAAGAGGCATTGCAAAATGAATGGGATCTTGCCAGAGATCTGAATGACTCCAGGACTTGAGCCAATCCAGTAAACAATTTGCCTGTTTTTGGCAGGAAGGGAAGGTTGGCTTTTGGGAGAAAAACTTAAGAAAAGAAAAGCTGAACATAGTTAAATCAATTACTTCATACAGCCCTTGGGTCCAGATCCATCCTAAGCAGCGCGACGTAACTCAGCACTCCCTCACACTGCACCCACTGAAAAGGAGGGGGGAAAAGCAAAAGGGTATTTCATCTCTGGGGACATGATTCTGCTGCCTCACCTGACCCATATGCCCCTGCTGAGCTGCCAGAAATAGCCAGCTTTTTCAACACTTATTTCTTTTTGAAGAGACTTTGATTTGTGGGAAACCACCGTGGGAAGTACTGGGCTTCCCCTGCCCCAGTGAACTCCTCTTATCTCCTACAGCTCCACTGTGATGCTGGTGACAACCCATTCCCACATCTTTCTTGGGATCCCTCCAGGTCCTCACTCTCATGTTCCTGGGCTGCTGCCAGCCATGAGGCTCCTATGGCAGGGAATTCCAATTGCCATCACACAGTCCACATGTCAGATGAAGCCTCCTGCCTCCCTGGAGCTCTATCATCCATGGGGAAGGCTGTATGTGCTCTATGTTTAGCTCGGTATCCACAGGGTAAAAGTCTCCCTTGCCCCAAAGGAGGTCAAAAGAAGGGCGAGATACCCACTGCCTTGTCAGCAGCTCTGCCCAACACAAACTCACAAAAAGCAGAGGAAACCTGACTTGATCCCTGAAGGTCCTCTGCATGTACCAGTGGGTCTCTGCGGGGCCGTTAGCAAGCTGTGCAGGCAGGGCTCCTCTAAACCCGTGTTTCTGTGACTCACGGCAGCTGCTGTTACCCTTCCTTCTGCTTCCTCCATCTCTGCTCACCGTCATGGTTTCAGAATTAGAAAAATGAAACAATGACGTATATAACGTTGCATATTGCTGCTTACCCTGATGACCAGTATTGCTTCATTCTCCTCTTAGTTGCATGTGGCCATCTCTCCTCTTACACCGAGCAATTGTTATCTTTGCAGTTGTATCTCGAAAGACACCAAAACATCTCCCCAGAAAATCTCAGATAAAGCAATTTATCTGGTATATAAACTTTTATGCAGTGATAACCAGACCCATCCTGAAGCAATAAACAGAACTATGTGCTGAAAAAGTGTTGTTTTGCTGGTCGCTTCTCACAGTCAAGTTAAGCAAAGCTGGAGGAAGTTAGCTTAGGAAATAGAGGAATTTAGCTACATAACTAAGGATTGTTTTTCACTTTGCACAATATCTGAGATGTGAGCAACTTGAGACTACAATGGTGGTATTTAAATGATTATTAATAACATTCCCCTCTAATTAACCTGAATCCTTGGCTGAAAGAGTTGAAGAATCATATGTACACTGGCTGAACCGTATCTTTGGTCATCTCTAGCCCACCCTCCTGCTCAAGCAAGACTGTCACTGGCACTAGATCAGGTTGGCCATGGCTTTCTCTAGCCAAGTCTTTACAGCTTCCCAGGGAATGGATTCAGTTACCACTCCAATGGCCTATTCCTGTGCTGTATCACCCTCTGGGTGGAAAAAATCCTCCTAACTTCCATCGCCAGGTTCCTAAAATGAAGTTGATGGCTGTGAATAGCTCCTAGATAAATTATCTGGCATTACTAAGGATTTTTGTCTTCCCTTTACCAAACTAAACCAGCCCAACTCCCTCAACCTCTCCTCGCAGGTGATGCTGCCCAGGACCCTGAGCGTCTATGTAGTCCCCATGGGAAGTGGAGAGGGAGGTGCTGAGCTCTTCTCCCCGGTATCCACGGATAGGACATGTGGGAATGGTTAAAATCTGCATCAGGGGAGGCTGAGACTGAACATGAGGAAGCACTTCTTTACTGAGAGGGTGGTCAAACACTGGAACAGGCTTCCCAGAGAGGTGGTCGATGCCGCAAGCCTGTCAGTGCTTAAGAGGCGTTTGGACAATGCCCTTACTAATTTACTTCAACTTTTGGTCAGCCCTGAAGTGGTCAGGGAGCAGGACTGATCGCTGTAGGTACCTTCCCACTGAAAAGTCTTCCCCTCCCCACCCCTCCCCTCCCTTCCCCTCTCCTCTCCTCGCTACTCTCCTCCTAACTTTCATCAAGATATGAAGAAACCGTTTTGTTTTGTCATCCACACCTACAATCCCACATCCTGATGTGGTGTAATGAGGCCTGAGTCCAAGCTTCATCAAAAGCTGTAGAATATCTCCCACTTATTTCACTGGACTGGGATCAGGCACTCATATTTTACTGGCATTGCCACAAACCTGACAGCACTGCCAGCTGCCCACAGAGCATGAGTTGGAATTCGCCTTCCTTGATCATGGTGTTTTCCCCTCCCTGGGCCAAACGAACAGTGTCACCCCACCGGGATTACGGAGAACATTATCTCTCGCTGCATCCCTTTCAAGCACAGTACATGGAAAGAAGTTTATTTTAAATCCCTTTTTCCTTTGGCAGCCAGAAAGCTCCCTGCAGCTGGAACGCCCACGTCATTCCGTGGTGCTTCATTTGTCAGGGAGATGCAGAGCAGTTTCTCTGCGTGGAGGTGGCCTTTTCAGCCGCCTCCGGCCGCGGTGGAGGGAAGGGAACACTTTGCAGAGGGTGTGTTGAGGCAAGCAATGGGACTTTCATCCCATGTGGTCTCACACGTGTGCTTCCAGATTTTTACTCTTTCTTTTTTTTTTTTTTTTTTTTTCTCCAGCTGTGTCTTTATGCAAACCAGGATGCAAACCTGGTTTATGCAAACCAGGATTTTTCACTGGAAATGTGAATAATAGTGCAAGAACATAAATAAAAGTGCCCCTTTTCTGGAATTTTCCTCTTCTCCTTGGGATGTTTTTCACCAAGGCTGAAAACCTTAATGAATTAAACAGGGATGGCCCTCCTTCCTAGGCTCTGCTCCATCAACAAAGTAAGTGAATGCAGTCTTTCAAAAGACAAAAATAATTGCAATTTCCTTAAGCATTTTCTGACTTAATCAATTCTCTGATATCTGTTAATCAGGGACCACATCCTCACTAGGGGCCAGATGAACCCCTAGCACTCTGTGCTCACCAGTTTTGTCCCCAGAGCATTCCCCTCAGGAAATGTGCAAGGAGTGGCGATCATGAAATATCCTCTCTGTAAAGTTCGTGTTGCTCAAAGTGACCACAGAGACATTTCTGAGGCACTAACACTTCTGATTCAGCTCAGACATAACCCACCCCTCAGACAGTGCTGAACGGTGGGGGAGGAGTGTTGATGTGAACTCAGAGCATCTGTACGAAGGCAGCTGAAGGGTGCTGTGATGCTGATCTGAAACACCGTACCAAAGTCTTAAGTGGTCTTAAAGCTGGAGTGACCACATGTGATTTGCTTCAATGCAAAGCTGCAGCCAAGAGGTCTGGGCAATCCTGGACTCCTTTAGGAGTGGCCAGGGTGCCAGCTGTGAAAGAAGGGGACCAACGCCACACATGAGCTGAAAAGGACATTTTTTTCTCTTAGATTTCTCATCAAAAGCCCTGTTGAGGACCAGTACATAAAGACCAAGACCAACACCTATTGGTATTGGAAGCTTAGGAAGGGTGGTTTAGATGAATGGACAGTGAGGTGGATAGAAAACTGGTTGAAAGGCAGAGCTCAGAGGGTTGTGATTAGGGGCACAGAGTCTAGTTGGAGGTCAGTGATGAGCGGTGTTCCCCA